>JALJCO010010042.1:0-100023 GCA_023101725.1 Atherinomorus stipes | reverse complement strand
GGTGGAATGAGAAATTCTTATCATGATGCGGTGGAACTTGTACGTAATCGGTACGTCCGTCTCATGTCACTGCTCTCATCCTTCCTTGCGTCCTTCATGCTGTGGCTTAGTCAGCACATTTGCCAGAGATCACTGCAGAGCTCAGAGTTCACCTCTGAGTTTCATCATCAGTTTCAGACTTTTACAAACATGGCGGTGATGGAGCAGACCACGATGCCGTTCTCAGAGAGAGACATGAGAGGAGGTGGCGTAGTAGATGGTGGTGGTTTGTGCAGCCTTTAAATACATCACACCCTTATATTCTTTGTTGCTTTCATGGATTTCTTACAAACTCCAGCAGAAAAAGTGATGCACATATTTAAAAGGCAAACTTCACAGCAGAATTAAACATGTTTACAACAGAAATGTTTTGATACATTTTTCGATGACTGTATGATTTTGCCTCAGAGCAACTGATTTGAACAAGTTTTCATCGTTTACTATAACTTGGGTGCACCTTGTAGAGAGAGCAACTTTTCCATGCGGGAAAATTATATTTTTAGATAATTCTTGTTGAGCAAAATAGCAAATCAGTTTCTTTTGGGGGGAAAATCCACTATACAGGGTTTTCATGTGGTTTCTAGTCATGTGACAAATTACAGCATTGTCATTGGTTCCCTGTGATCGTCCCTCGTTTCAAAAGTTTTAAAGTGATGCATTTATGTTGCAGGTGGAAAACTGATGTGTAGCCTGAAGGCAACACGGTGCATTAGAGGTCAAACACATCTTAGTGAGCGAGGGTCATCAGGACATACTAATTCATCTGAATTTGTTGGTTTTTAAAAGCAGTTTTGAAAATGTCCTCCTCACTCTGAAACCGGATGGATGCGGTTGTTTTGTTTACTCCCTGCCTTGTTTGTTTGTCTTCAGAGCTGATCGGAAGCTGTATGAGCAGATTTCTGATAAACATCCGTCACTTACGTCACAGCTGTTTGTGTCAGAACTGATGGGCTCTCCTCCCCATCTCCTCCTCCTCCTCCTCTCAGGCCACGCCCACATTCTAGAACACTGGTGGTGGGCCATTGTTAGCGCAGTTGCCTGGCAACACGGCGCACCGTCGCCAGGGACAACCAGCCCTCTCCGTCTTTCTCTGTGTCTGATAGCAACACCATTACAGAGATGACGAGCCCACGCACACACACACTCACACACACAGCTTCCATCTTGTGGCAGGAAAATTTCACACCAACAGGAAAACATATTGTTCATTTTCATGCCGGCTCCCTCCTCCTCTTCCTCCTCTTCCTCTCGCATCATTACTCACCGCGCTGCATGATGCAATCACCTGACATCCTCCACTCGCTCGCTGCTCATCTTTGAAATGCTTTATTATAATTCAGCACATGAAGAGGTCACAGAGACAGATTACATGAGGAGGAGGACAGACACACGGCACAAACGTCCCCTTCCTCCATCTCCTCTTCATCACCCCAGCCTGAGAGGAAGAGGATGTTTGCTTCAGCTCTCACACAGAAGCAAAAGAACATTTTCCTCATGATGCTCAGGAAATAAACAGAAAGTAAAACTGAGGAGTGTTTCCAACACGTCTGCAGGGGCAGAAACTCAGAGTCTTTATCAACATATTTTCCTCTGAAATCCACGTTGGGCAGGTCAATTAGAAACCAGGGCTGATCTTACGTGACTACAGGGGACACAACTGCATTTTTTTATTCTTGTGACATAAACTGCCTGTTTCTGCTGCAGCTTTTGTGTTTCGTCTTGCAAATATACCTGAAAATGATTTAAAATGAATCAATTAAAGCTTTAAATTCTGATATTCCAGCACGATCAACTGTAATAACCCCACAGGGAGATCGTTTCACCGTGCAGCAGAGCGCTCTTGACGCTGACAAAGAGAGGAAATTTGCAGCTTTCTGGATGCTACAGACTCCATCGCGGTGATTTGTCTCATGTGTTTGCACATTTCTCACGTTCTCTGGGGGATTTTCCTCCAGAAAACAGTTTTAAGTGGAAAAACTTTTGTTTGTCTTCTGCAATCATGAGCCAGTTTACATGCACAGAAAAGATCTGATAATCATCTGATTTCTGGAGTCATCAGATTACTTGTGATCATGTAGACAAAATAGTCAGATTATGCTTTATCAGAAAAGGGCAGTTATCTGATCATGAGAAATTAGATTAACACAGATTTCTCCCTAAAACTGATGTCTTTGTGCATGTATACCTGTATATCTGATGTATTTGAGGGGGGGGGTTACATTTGCACATGTGCAAAAAAAAATTTATTCCGTGTTTTTAATGTTTTACATTAGAAACACGGAAGTTACTCATTTTAACGTGAGCAGATAACAGAAGAAAAACTAATTCATGCAGCAGCAGGAAAAAGTATGGTGCTGCAAGTAGACTGGTTTGCATCTGTTTTGATAATAATCTTTTTGTTTTTGATATATTAATTCAGGGATTTTTTTTCAGGTACGACAAAAGAGAAAAAAATATCTGAATGGTTTGCAACTATTTTCCACATTAGCAGCTCCCGCTGTGTTTGCTGTCATGTTCAACAAAGGCGCAATTTAAATAACATGAAGCTGCACATATACAACAGAAATGTGATAACAGGCCAGAAAATGTAGACCAGGGATCTGATCAGTTATCTGATTACTCCCAGTTATCAGACATTAACGATCATGTAAACGGGCTCAATGTCGCAGCGCTACATTTCCTCCTCTTTCTTGCAGAACTCTGGAAAGTGTCCTGCACGGTGTTTTGTGCTGGTTTTGGGCAGCAGATATGAAACATTTCTCTCGCATATGTTATAATCAGAAACATGGAAGTGAAGCAGATGAACATCAGGTAACGTGGAAGAATGCTACAGTTTTTTAAAGATGCATCAAAGTTGTGGTGATTGACAAAACTGATGTTTAACATTTGAGTTGATAGTTGCAAATGCAACAATGCAAATTCCAGGAAGGACTGTGAACAGACCACAGATCTCACTCAGTTTTGTACTATTTTTCCCCACCTGATGACCTGCGAGGTCTGTAAACAGGACATGCGATGAGGCTTTCCTGCCACTAGGGGGAGTAGTGCGAAGTTTAATGGAAAACCCATTCTGCAGCTCAGTTAGTAAAAAGTCGCCGTTTTTGTTTCTAGAAACCACAGAAACTGTTGGTCTTCTCTTTGTGCTTTGACATTATTTCCATTGTGTCATGAACGGCATCTTATACCAAAACTTGTCGTTTTTTGTAAGTTTTCATCGAATCAGCAGAACTGGTGATGAGCTGCCAGCTGTCTTTGCAGTTATCTGCTAGTTTTTTTAGTCTTTTTGTGACAGTGTGGGTTCCTGTCACTATGCCGCTGATTGGTCATGTACCCTGGCTACTGGGCCGCAGGGATATCCCTTTGGCTAACTGGTAAGCACTCGTGACTCGCCTGAATCCTGCCCGTGCCTTTGTTGCTACATTCTAATCTGTTTTTTGTTGTTTTTTTTAATGTTAAAAACTGTTGCCGGTAGTTTTAGCCTCTTTTCAAGATGTCATGAATGGTAAAGTCTCCAGTTTTGAAGAAAGACTGGCTTGAACTAGCAACCTTCTCACTGTGAGGCTGCGGCGCTAACCACCACACCACTGTGCAGTCCAATCAATACGGTATCTGAACCTATGCAAGTGAGATCAAAAGGAAACGGGATCTAAAAGGAACTAGGCATGGACATCAGGTGTGTTTAAGGTTTCTGAAAGTCGGGCTTTCTGCAGATTAAGCTTAAAAAAAAAAGCCACCACCCTGACATCCTCATTCATTTCTGACTTCCAGGACTTGTGTGTCTGAGCTTTTCAACCACTTTTGATGGCTAATATGCTCATGAATCTCCATTCAGACCCAGAACATTTGGAGTAGCCCTGAAACCTCATCCACATGTGGCCCAGGCAGGATTCGATCCCACAAACTCCTGGGTGAGAGTCACGCGTGCTTACCAGTCAGAGTCGTCTGGGTTTGGGGATGTATTTCTAAATTTAAATATTTTTTTTTTTATCCCATTACTGTTTCAGGCTTCTACAGTTTCACTTGATCCTGTTTCATTAACTGTTGTCTAAAAAAACTGATTCTTATTATTGTAAGAAAAAGACCTGGCAAATTTCTTGGTTTCTAGAAACAGAATCCATTTGAATTGATGTTATTTTGAAGTGCCACAGCCAATATTAAAAATAAAAGACTTTAAAGAACACATCAAAGCAAGGAAAGTTATGTAATCTGTCAGTAAATAATTTTTTAGAGAGGAATATCTGGTTTTAAGAGGGATAAAACTTTAATTTCAGTAATATCTGATCACGTTGACCCACAGATGTGTTGGAAACCACATGTTTGGAGTAAAGAACGTTCCGGTCAGCTCTTCTTTAATCTCAGAGTTCAGCTCAGAGGATCCAAAAGGTTCCTCGTCAGTTCCCATCTGCATCTAAACTGCAGCTGGACGATCCTGTCGGTCACCATGTGGTACAATATGCACTGATACAATAACACAGAAACTGGTTCTGAACTCTCTTTCAGGTCCTGATCGGGGTCTCACGAGTACAGAATGATGAAATCTGGATGTTTGGAACTGAAGGAGTCGACATTTTAGAGGAAAGAAGAAGACAGAAGTTACAAACCTCCCTCTGCCGTCTTTTGTGCAAATACAAGAAGTCTGCTTTAACTGGAAGTGTGACTGTGCCCTGAGAACTTTCCATCAAACCCAGATAAACAACAGAAGTCCCACCACACCCTCAGCAAACACAGCCCAGCAGCAAATACAAATAAATCCATGAATAAAGGATGAAAGTCCAGATTCCTCATGAACCGGATCTGCCACGGACCTCGTAGAGAGTTAAGAAGCAGCTGGTGCCGTTCCAGGATGAACGCCGCCCGGCGACAGTCAGTCAAGGTGCCTTTAAAGTGGTGAGGAGGAGGTAGACGGAAGAGACAGATAACAGTGACGTGGTAGTCGTAGTCCTACGGCAGGAGGCTGTAGTCATGGTAACAGTCTGGGATCTTGTCCCGCTGAGGTCGCTTTGAACTCCCTCTTTGAGGTTAGCTTGTCGGTCCGTTTTGGTCCAACTGAAACCGTCTCTCTGGTTTAGTCCTGAATCTTCCTGGTTTGGCTACAGTGGGGTTCGACGGGAGGAAGAAGAGGAAGAGGAGGGAGGCAGTTTGATCACAGGTTGATGATCTGCTTGTTTTGTTCACCTCTGTTCAGCATCAGTTGGAGCCGATTGAAGGTTTCCAATTGTAACGACTTGCATATCGACGTGAGCGTCAAAGATAATTAATACTGGAGGATCTGCAGAGGGACACATACTGGGACCATCACAGCACCAGTTAGCCCAACACTTCAGGACTCTGGGTTCAGGTCTAAGAATCTTAGCTGGCACCGCAGAGGTCCTGGGCTCGTCCCCAGTCAGATTAATGGGTCATTACCAGTCTGGACTCTGTCAGACTGGGATCTGGATGAAGGTTTGCACCCTGTAGAATGGACTGTAGTTCCAAAGTAACAAGGACCAGGCCTACAGTAACGCCCCGTTAGAACCAGGGGATCCGGGTCGGTCCTGACAGGCCAGCATGCAGGACAGGTCAGTCCAAGATGGGTCAGTCCAGGACAGGTCTATGGAGCAGGTTGGTCCAGGACGGTCGGTCCAGGACAGGTCTATGGAGCAGGTTGGTCCAGGACGTGTCTGTCCAGGACGGGTCAGTACGGGACGGGTTGGTCCAGGACGGTCGGTCCAGGACAGGTCTATGGAGCAGGTTGGTCCAGGACAAGTCGGTCCAGGATAGGTCAGTATGGCACTGGTCGGTCCAGGATAGGTCAGTATGAGAAAGGTCAGTCCAAGACGGGTCAGTCCAGGACAGGTTGGTCCAAGATGAGTCGGTCCAGGATGGGTCAGTACGGGAAAGTTTGGTCTAGTATGGGTCAGTACGGGACTGGTTGGCCCAGGACAGGTCACTATGGCACTGGTTGGTACAAGATGGTCAGTATGGGAAACTTTGGTCCAGTTAGGGTCAGTATGGGAAATGTCAGTCCATGAAGGATCAGTATGGGACAGGTCGGTCCAGGACGGTCGGTCCAAGATGGGTCAGAATGGAATGGGTTGGTCCATGACCAAGTGAGACTTGTTTGCAAGTCTTACTTCCTGTGAGACTTGCAATCGGAACGAAGCAGTTTGGAATGAGTTGGTCCAGGACAAGTTGGTCCAGGACAGGTCAGTATGGAACAGGTTGGTCCACGACGGTTGGTCCAGGATGGCTCAGTATGGAACAGGTTGGTCCACGACAGGTTGGCTCAGGACGGGCCAGTAAAGAACGGGTTGGTACGCATACTTTTATGCTTCAACAGGCAAAACCTGGGAAGATATCTGATCCGACTTGTCCTAGTCTCTGGAATCGGTCTATCAGTGTCCCAGTCTTACTGGTCCAGCCCTACAGGGTGGAGCTTGACATGCTTGTTTCAGCTGATTGGTTGAGAGAATCATCACTTCCTGTGAGACCTGCAATCAGAAGGAAGCAGGAGCAGCTCCATGTTCGTGTAAACGGTGGATTTTATGTTGTCTGAAGCCACATGATGAGAAAAAGAGAGACAACCTGCTGGCCGTCCACATTCTCCTCATTCTTTTCTTTCTTCGTTATTATTCCAGGAAGATGTTGCACTGCTGTGATGTAATCCTGTTACATAGCTTGTACCCCAGCGACCAGGTAAGCAGACGGTTGCTGTGGCAACGCAACAGAGATCAGGGTTTACTGTTCTGCACTGTCCTGTACTGAGCCGGCGCCATTGGTGGAGTTTGAGGTAAGCAAACTTTCATTTTTATCCACCTCCTGGTCCCAGGGGACCAGACCCAGACCTGGTGGGGACCAGTGCCGATCAAGTCCAGCAGGGAGCAAACCTTCCCATTCCCATCCTGAACAGATCCCAGTACATCAGACCACACTCCTCCTCTTCCTCCTCCCTGTGATCAAACTGCCCCTCCCGTTACCCTTCCTCTCTCCAGCAGGCCTCCCGGTCCAGCTCAGATTGGATTTATGGGCTATAACTTGTTCTCCACTCAGGATTTAAATCCTGCTGCAAAGCTTCTGGTTCAGTTCCCGAAGCCGTGGTCCTTTTGCTGAATCTGATTCAAGCGCGATCTGCGCTGGCGGCTTCCTGCTCGGCCTCCAGCTCGGGGCTCTGCTGGCGGAGGGAGGGCGGGCTAGAAGAACCAACGAAAGGCCTCACCTGTCGGGACGGAGGGCGGCCGCTGAGGAGACAAGGAGAAGCCGTTTTATGTTTGTTAAAGCTTACAGAACCTCTCATGATGACGTGATTTAACTGGGAATTAAAAGTCATCTGGTTGAAGAAAACAACCCAAAGCTGCCCGTCAAACAGCTGTTAGACCTCCACCTCCGATAAAACAAAGCAAACTCTGGTCTTACTTCTGTTTGAGGGAGGCTTCGTAGCCAGAGACTCTTGTTTATTCAGGGGAGGAAAATCTGGAAGTTTGCTCAAACTAAACCAAGAGGCAGAAACAAACAGAGGTAACAGAGGCAGGGAAGCATCGTCACACAGAGGCGAGCCTTTTGCTTTCACTATAAATAGGAACTCTGAGGGTCGACTGCCTAAGTAGTGACGTGTTATTAACTTTAAACATTCACAGACATGAATGCGCCCGTTATACCAGACATGTTCGGAGGCATGGAAGCTTTCAGCCACCACCGATGTTTCAGGCCAAGTACACATGAACACTTTTGTCCTTTTTGGTCACTTTAACTTGGTGATTTCAGCTGTGTTGGGGCAAAGGGCATGAATTTTAGCAAGAACTCTTCTTTTTAGACACGTTTTTTAAAATCCAGTGTCTTTTTCCCTCACTACCCTGCAGGTTTTCAATGTTTCCCAGTCGAACAACCTATAAAGTTCTGGACAATCACTCAGTAATTTGAGTCAGCTGTGTTGGGACCGAGATACACTGAAAACCTGCAGGATTGTGACTATGGCTGCCACAATTAGACGGTTCGTCGACTAATCATCGACTATCAAAATAGTTGGCGACTAATTTCATAATTGACCAATCATTTATTGTTTATAAGCTTTGTTTTTCTCTCAAAATTGCCGCTGTACCTTCCACTGCCTTGTCTGTCTTTCTGTCTGGTCATCTTTTCTTGAATTGTATATTGATAGTAATAAACACACCACCAGTCAAAGTTTGGACATGATTTTCCATTAGATTCAATGAGAAAGTGTCAAAACCAAATATGCCACAATTTTTTGTCTGATCCAATTAGTCAACTCCTCGGCAAAATAATCAGTGACTAGTCAATTATCAAAATAACCGTTTGTGGCAGTCATAATTGTGACCCATGAGGACCGGAGCAGGACCCCCTGCCATAAAGTGATGCAATAGGTCAGAGGTGCCCAAATCTGACCCTCTCCAACACACCTGAATTTAACAGTTAAAGGTAGAATCTGGAGTTTAATCCGTACCTTTGGGCCTCTACTCTCGTGTGGCGGCGAGTTTTGCTTGCAACTCCCCCTCCCCTGACTGTATTTCGCCTTTCCTCTTTGTTGTGGCGTGTTCAGGACATTTCTGGGTGGAGATTTGCGTGTTGTGTCCAGCCAGTGACAAAGCTAAGGGCGTAGCGCTCTGTTGGGATAAACTCATCGGCTGGAGCAAACTTTTTTTCTATTTTGAAATTCGACTTCGATAAAAATGGCGGATGCAGCGAAGAAAAGGAAGTATTTTGCGGCGGAAAGAGCTTTAGATGTTGGTTTAGCTTTCACCCACTTTCTAGCTTTGAAGGAGAGACTTGGGGTGAAGAGTGATTAGCCTGAGGGGGGGGAGGGGGGGGGGGGGCTCTTAGTTTGAATAGTGTTTACAAACAGAACTGGGGGGGGCACTAGATTATACCTTTAATCCCCTCATGCACGTGTCATTCAGCTCTGCAGAGGCTGGTAAGGACACATTCATTTGATCCCGGTATGTTGGAAAAGGGATGCAGCCACAATGTAGAGGGCTGGACCCCCCCCCCCCCCCCCCCCCCCGTGCATACGATAAAACGGCGTTAAAGGGTGGAAGTTCGCAGCAGCTGTTTCAAACTCAGAAAGTTTTGTTGGAAATCCGAGGCCTCGGTCCGAAGTGATCCGTGATTGAAGTTTTTGGTCCCGTTTGTTCTGGACTCGGTCTGAAGATCCGGAGAAGCTTTCATGTTGATTACACAACGTAAACTTCACGGCTGCTCCGAGTCTGTCAGGTCGACTTCAAAGCAGCGGGAAGGATGAGGCAACAGTGTGAAACCACCTGCTCTCACACACACACACACACACGTGCGCGCGCCTGTCACTGCCGTTAGCCTCCACAGGTCCAATTAGCGCGTAATTGAAGAAGATTATGGCTGGTAATTCACTGTCTTTCTAACACACACACACACACTCACATGCACGCACGTTTTGGTGTGTCCACAGATGCACGTGTGCAGATGAGGGAATAATTAGTGTTAGTTTGTAAAGATTCCCACAGGAAGTGTGTGTGTGTGTGTTCCAGAGATGTATGGAGTCATCAGCGAGGTCGAAAACCAGCGTCGATGAATTATTGATCCTCACTAATTCTTACGGCACTCACACACACACACACACACACACACACACACACACACACACACACACACACACACACACACACACACACACGCAGTGTAGATAACATAAATATTCTCCTTCCTCTCAGTCCGCCGGCTCGATTTATCGCAGTGAATCAGCGGAGAGTCGGAGTGTGTGTGCGTGTGTGTGTGTGTGTGTGTGTGTGTGTGTGTGTGTGTGTGTGTGTGTGTGTGCTGGCTGGCAGCCAGACCTCGGCAGGCAGCGAGCTCTCGCTTCTCACCACCCACCATCTGCACAGCACTCACACACACACACTCAGCAGGGTGAGCGATGCCTTCCAGCTCACGCCTCACTGCCGCTGATCTGGGTTAACGGAGCCAGGACACACACACACACACACACGCACACACAAGCAAGCCCGCCGCACACACACACACACCAGCATGCTGCACACATACACACCAGCACGACTGCATACACACGTGCAAGCCCGCCGCACACACACACACACCAGCATGCTGCACACACACACACCAGCACGACTGCATACACACGTGCAAGTCTGCTGCACACACACACACCAACACGTTGCAAACACACTCACACCAACACGTTGCTCACACACATACCAGCCCGCTGCACACATGCACGCACCAATATGCTGCACACATACACACCAGCACGCTGCACATATGCACACACACACATGCCTGCATGCACGAACATGCCTGCACACACACACACACACACACACACACACACACAAGCGCCCACTTCTGATAACAAGCTAGTGAAAGTGAAGCTCTGTCTCGTGTGTGTGTGTGTGTGTGTGTGTGTGTGTGTGTGTGTGTGTGTGTGGTGGAGACGTCACAGTTACCTGATGTCACAGTCAATCATTGTATTAAACAACCATTAACCCTTTAACTGCTGGACCTCTGAGTGCCATCACCTCTGTGTGTCAGGAACAGCGGTGTGTGTCTCTGTGGTGTAAACTGGGATAGTTCACCAGTTTAAGTCCGGGCTTCTCAGTCCTGGTCCTCCAGGGCCGGTGTCCTCGTGTTTCCATGGTTCCCTGCTGCAGCACACCTGAGTCAGACTCAGATCAGTGGCAGTTAGACGGGTCTGAGTCTGACTCAGGTGTGCTGCTGCAGGGACACCAGGAAAACATGCAGGACACGAGGACCACGGCCCAGTTTTAGCTGATCTACGGAGGTTTTCCAGCATTTCTATCCCGTCCAGCAGGTTTACAATCCAGCCAGTAAATGTGGTTTATTCAGAGACTCTACCTGGTAAATCCACAATGATCCATGATAACATCATTATTTATCCCATCTTCATCATAAAAACATCACTATCACTACTATTTTGCTAAGAAACCTCTATTTAGACCTGGACACGATAATGAAGACACTTCCTGTCCAACTTTCCACCAATCAGAGAGCTTAAATTGACGATAACGTCCAATCAGGAGCAGCCAAAGACCAACAAATGAGCAGAAAGTTCTACGTGTGTCTGAAAAGAAGGGAAATAATGGTCTTGTATGGCTAGAATAAAGAAAGAAGATGTTTCTGATGCAGCTGAGTTGGTTTTGTGAGGATAGAAGGTCAAAAAGTAGCAGAAGTAACTGGAAATAAGCAAAAAGTGGAAACATGGCGATTGTTATAAATTCTGGTTCTGGTTGGTCTTTATGGTGCTTTTTGATACATTCATTTTACACCATTTAAGCCACAGGAAGAAGTACATTTTTCTAAAGCTGCTGTCAGATTTGCATTGTGGAACATGAGCAGTAAAGTCCATGTCTTTAACCGGACTCGTCTTTTCAAACATGCCGCTTCTTGCGGACTTATTGTTGCCCGGCGCTTTCAGACATCAGGAAATGTTGCGGCAAAGTCAGCACATCCACGCTCTCCCTTCAACTCCGTCCGGAGCATTTTCTTGTGCGTTCAGCCAAAACGACGTGCTGCAACATTTCCGTTCGTCTGACATGGGGACCAGCCGGTACATGTCCACTATATCTCCAAGGTGAAAGACAGAAACGGATGTCTGAATGCAATTGTGATAAAGAACAGAGTCTGCACTATTACTGCTTTCCAGCGCAAGTCTGAAAGAGGCTTTAGATGCATCATGTTGCAGATGTGGACCATTCAGAACCAGTGTAGAAATATAAAATATATCTATATCCATCTCTCTCTCTCTCTCTCTCGAAGCTCCTTTCACTGGAAAGGAACTCTGAATGCTTCAGCATATCAAGACATTCTGGACAATTCCATGCTCTCAACTTTGTGGGACCAGTTTGGAGCTGGCCCCTTCCTCTTCCAACATGACTGTGCACCAGTGCACGAAGCAGGTCCGTAAAGACCTGGATGCAGAGTCTGGTGTGGAGGAACTGGACTGGCCTGCACAGAGTCCTGACCTCAACCCCATAGAACACCTTTAGGATGAATCAGAGCGGAGACTGAGAGCCAGGCCTTCTGGTCCAACATCAGTGTGACCTCACAAATGCACTTCTGGAAGAAAACACACTCCTAAACCTTGTGGACTTCCCAGAAGAGTTGAAGCTGTTCTAGCTGCAAAGGTGGACCAACGTCATACTGAACCTTATGGATAAGGATACATACATATAAATGTTTTAACTGTTGATGACACAATGTTGAGGAATGCAGAACTAGAAACGGTAGAAGTGCAGCGCCAGACACTCTTATGTGTTAGCTTTGACGGGTGGCTTTGTTTGCTCAAAAAGTCGCATTTGTTTCAATTCAAGTGAACCAGAAGCAGACTACAACTCCAAGAGTATTGCAGGTAAATAGTTTAAATCGATCCGCATGTTTGTTTATCCAGATTATTAAAATGCGTCGTCTTATGGTGCGTTCAGACCGAACGCATCAGGGGCGTCTGGTCTACATGCAAAGCTTATGTAAACACGCATCATGGGGCGTTGGACTTATGCATTTTGGGCATCTGGCGCGGTGAATTTTGAGATTTTGGCAGATGCCAGAGTAGGAAAACCTGAACTTTTGCAGCTTTTGCAGCGGGGCCTCAACCAATCAGACTGACCTAACGTTGTCATGCAGACGCATTTTCTGACATACATAGCAAGAAAAATCTCTTCATTTCTCAAAGATGATGGAGGATAAACTGATTGTGGCTGTCTGCGTGCACCCTGTAAGCACTGATGCGGGACGGGAGGTCATCAAACTGGACCTGGGTCAGAACAACGTAGTGCTGAGAGCGCCCATCACCAGCGGCGCAAATGGTGGTGAAACTCACCAAACTCTGAACACCAGCGCAGAGACGTCCAACAACATCGTTGACTGGCCTTGTGGAGCAAATAAAGACACTTTGATCTGCCATTGTACAAAGACACAGGCACAGGGATCCAACCGGGTCCACCACTTTGCTTTGACATGCCTCTTGGGCGTGTGAAGGATTTTTGATGCTGGATATCAAGCATCTGATTTAAAGTGGACCAGCGTTCAACTTTGGTGATTTTGACGCCGAAAACGTGTCTGGTGGTTTATCTGCCGCTTCTGCAGGTATATGGTATCAATCGGCCAGACCAAGATCTGGTTTTCCACCGTGGTGTCCCAGCTCAAGACTTTAGGGGGCGTTCATCTTTAAAGACTTAAAAAGAGTGTTGATGTGATTTCACACTTTTATAGTCTGTCCATGAATTCAAAAAAGGGGGTTTCCGCACACTGTATCGCTCTCAAATGAAGGTCTGATGAAGTCATACTTACCAAAACGTCACATGAATCAAATATTTGAGAGCGATACAGTGTGCGGGACCCCCCTTTTTTGAATTTGCGGACACGCTTTGGGTTACACCCTTTTCCTACGCACCTGTGCCTTCAGGTGTGCTGAGATTTTGTCTGAATTTAACTCATAACATTCCAGATAGTGGTAATCATGTTATTTCTTTGTGAGGTGATCGTGTCTCGTGCATGCTCACCTCCAGCACCCCCCCTCCTCCCCCCGGCTTCTTCTTCAGCTCCTCGCACTTCCTGAACTTGCAGATCTGGTGACCCGTCTTCCGGTTGCGGCAGGACGAGCAGACGCCGCAGTTGATGAGCCGCCTGCACGGCCCGCACACGCCGCACCGCTTCCTCTTCCTCTTGGCCACCGTCCCCGACGACGAGGATGAAGACGAGGACAGGGACACGCCCCCCGCCGTCACGCCCGAAGACGAGGGCGAGGAGGAGGAGGGGCAGGGGGAGGAGGTGGCGTGCTGCTGGCAGTCCGTTAGCGCCCGCTGACCGCCCGTCATCTGAAAGGCGCTGCTGGCGTCTGAGATCCCGCCACCTGCCGACCCCATTGCCATGACGATGACCCCAGGGGGTAATCCGAGTCCCCCCAGGAAGCTACCGCCCATCACCCCTCCCCCGTTGCAGCTGCCGCCCTCTGATAGGCCCATCATGTCCGCGTGGGCGTGTCCCTGCTTGTTCATGACGCCACAGTCCGCCCCGCTGCTGTAACCGGGGAGGAAGTTCCCGTTGCTAGGCGCCATGGGGTGGTGGTGCGCTGTTCCCTGTGAAACAGGAAGTGAAGCCGTGTGTCCGTGTTTTTCAGCTCCTCCCCCCTCGCCACCCCCTCCACCTCCTCCTCCCGAGCCCCCGCTGCCCTGGTGCATGCTGGTACCGTGGGGGTGCGAGGACGCCATGTGGCCTGGCGTCGCCGAGGGGTGGTGGTGGGGGTGATGCGTCGGCGCGGTCGCCACGGGTTTGGGTCGACCCCAGAACATGGCCGCTGGGTGGTTCATGTTCATGTTCATGTTGTCATGGCAACCCCAGGGCGCTGTCGCCATGGCCCCCAGCCTGGCAGCGGTAGGAGGGAAGATTGGCGCGGCAGCCGCCAGACGGGCCGCCAGCTTGGCGGACTGAGGGAAGTTGGTCACGTTCATGTTCATGTTGACGTTGGTCTTGTAGAAGTTGGCGATGGAGGAGCGGTAGCGGTCCATCTCTGTGGTGTAGTCCAGCATCGGCGCCAGGCCCGACACCTGCAACACAAACCAGCATCACCAGTTCGTCCACAACCCCAGTTCCAACACACAACACAGGAATAAAAACGGAATTCAGTGATTATCAAAATTTATTGATTCATATTTATTCCCAGTAGAACAAAAACATTTTAGACAATCAAAGTGAGACGTTTTATCCTTTCATGGGAAATATGAGCTGACTGTGAATCTGATGGCAGCATCACATCTGGAATAAGTAGTTCCAGGGTGACGTTCATCGTGTAGCATGTCCTCTTCTTTCTGGGAAGCGTCTGGGAAGTGAGGAGACCAGTTTCTGGAGTTTTAGGAGAGGAATGTTGTCCCATTCTGGTCTGATGCAGGATTCTACCTGCTCTATAGTCTTTGACCTGGTTGCTGGATTTCTGCTTTCATGATGCTCCAGATGTCTTCTGTTGATGAAAGGTCTGTACTGCAGGCAGACCAGTTCAGCAGACAGACTCTGGACTGCAGGCAGACCAGTTTAGCAGACGGACTCTGGACTGCAGGCAGACCAGTTTAGCAGACGGACTCTGGACTGCAGGCAGACCAGTTCAGCACCTGGACTCTGGATTGCAGGCAGACCAGTTCGGCACCTGGACTCTGGATTGCAGGCAGACCAGTTCGGCACCTGGACTCTGGATTGCAGGCAGACCAGTTCAGCAACTGGACTCTGGACTACAGGCAGACCAGTTCAGCACCCGGACTCTGGATTGCAGGCAGACCAGTTCAGCAGCCGAACTCTGAACTGCAAGCAGGCCAGTTCAGCACCCGGACTCTTCTCCTGTTTCCAGCCATGCTGCTGTGATAGATCTAGTGTGTGGTCCAGGTCTTGTGAAACCTGCAGGCCATCCCTGAAAGAGATGTTGTCTGGATGGGAGCAGATGTTGCTCTAAAACCTCCATAAACTTTCCAGCATTGATGGAGCTTACAGATGTGGAAGCTACCGTCGCCATGCTCCATGCTTCCCAGAAACATCCACACATCTTCATCATCTGACCTTCATCATCTTCATCATCTGACCTCAAAACAGTTTCCACTTTGCCTCAGAACGTTTTAGATGAGCTTTGGTCCAGAGAAGACGATGGTGGTGGTTCTGGATCCTGTATGTGGTCCAGAGAAGACGATAGGTGGTTCTGGATCCTGTCATGTGGTCCAGAGAAGACGATGGTGGTGGTTCTGGATCCTGTATGTGGTCCAGAGAAGACGATAGTGGTGGTTCTGGATCCTGTATGTGGTCCAGAGAAGACGATGGTGGTGGTTCTGGATCCTGTATGTGGTCCAGAGAAGACGAGGTGGTGGTTCTGGATCCTGTATGTGGTCCAGAGAAGACGATGGTGGTGGTTCTGGATCCTGTATGTGGTCCAGAGAAGACGATGGTGGTGGTTCTGGATCCTGTATGTGGTCCAGAGAAGACGAGGTGGTTCTGGACCTGATGTGGTCCAGAGAAGACGAGGGGGGTCTGGACCCTGTATGTGGTCCAGAGAGCAGGGGGGTCGGACCATGGCCAGGACGAGGTGGTGGTTCTGGATCCTGTATGTGGTCCAGAGAAGACGATGGTGGTGGTTCTGGATCCTGTATGTGGTCCAGAGAAGACGATGGTGGTGGTTCTGGATCCTGTATGTGGTCCAGAGAAGACGATGGTGGTGGTTCTGGATCCTGTATGTGGTCCAGAGAAGACGATGGTGGTGGTTCTGGATCCTGTATGTGGTCCAGAGAAGACGATGGTGGTGGTTCTGGATCCTGTATGTGGTCCAGAGAAGACGATAGTGGTGGTTCTGGATCCTGTATGTGGTCCAGAGAAGACGATAGTGGTGGTTCTGGACCTGTATGTGGTCCAGAGAAGACGATGGTGGTGGTTCTGGATCCTGTATGTGGTCCAGAGAAGACGATGGTGGTGGTTCTGGATCCTGTATGTGGTCCAGAGAAGACGATGGTGGTGGTTCTGGATCCTGTATGTGGTCCAGAGAAGACGATGGTGGTGGTTCTGGATCCTGTATGTGGTCCAGAGAAGACGATGGTGGTGGTTCTGGATCCTGTATGTGGTCCAGAGAAGACGATGGTGGTGGTTCTGGATCCTGTATGTGGTCCAGAGAAAACGATGGTGGTGGTTCTGGATCCTGTATGTGGTCCAGAGAAGACGATGGTGGTGGTTCTGGATCCTGTATGTGGTCCAGAGAAGACGATAGTGGTGGTTCTGGATCCTGTATGTGGTCCAGAGAAGACGATGGTGGTGGTTCTGGATCCTGTATGTGGTCCAGAGAAGACGATGGTGGTGGTTCTGGATCCTGTATGTGGTCCAGAGAAGACGATGGTGGTGGTTCTGGATCCTGTATGTGGTCCAGAGAAGACGATAGTGGTGGTTCTGGATCCTGTATGTGGTCCAGAGAAGACGGATGGTGGTGGTTCTGGATCCTGTATGTGGTCCACAGAAGACGATGGTGGTGGTTCTGGATCCTGAATGTGGTCCAGAGAAGACGATGGTGGTGGTTCTGGATCCTGAATGTGGTCCAGAGAAGACGATGGTGGTGGTTCTGGATCCTGTATGTGGTCCAGAGAAGACAATGGTGGTGGTTCTGGATCCTGTATGTGGTCCAGAGAAGACGATAGTGGTGGTTCTGGATCCTGTATGTGGTCCAGAGAAGACGATGGCGGTGGTTCTGGATCCTGTATGTGGTCCAGAGAAGACGATGGTGGTGGTTCTGGATCCTGTATGTGGTCCAGAGAAGACGATGGTGGTGGTTCTGGATCCTGTATGTGGTCCAGAGAAGACGATGGTGGTGGTTCTGGATCCTGTATGTGGTCCAGAGAAGACGGATGGTGGTTCTGGATCCTGTATGTGGTCCAGAGAAGACGATGGCGGTGGTTCTGGATCCTGTATGTGGTCCAGAGAAGACGATGGTGGTGGTTCTAGATCCTGTATGTGGTCCAGAGAAGACGGATGGTGGTGGTTCTGGATCCTGTGTGGTCCAGAGAAGATGATGGTGGTGGTTCTGGATCCTGTATGTGGTCCAGAGAGGACGATAGTGGTGGTTCTGGATCCTGTATGTGGTCCAGAGAAGACGATGGTGGTGGTTCTGGATCCTGTATGTGGTCCAGAGAAGACGATGGTGGTGGTTCTGGATCCTGTATGTGGTCCAGAGAAGACGATGGTGGTGGTTCTGGATCCTGTATGTGGTCCAGAGAAGACGATAGTGGTGGTTTTAGATCCTGTATGTGGTCCAGAGAAGACGGATGGTGGTTCTGGATCCTGTATGTGGTCCAGAGAAGACGGATGGTGGTGGTTCTGGATCCTGTATGTGGTCCAGAGAAGACGATGGTGGTGGTTCTGGATCCTGTATGTGGTCCAGAGAAGACGGATGGCGGTGGTTCTGGATCCTGTATGTGGTCCAGAGAAGACGATGGTGGTGGTTCTGGATCCTGTATGTGGTCCAGAGAAGACGATGGTGGTGGTTCTGGATCCTGTATGTGGTCCAGAGAAGACGATGGTGGTGGTTCTGGATCCTGTATGTGGTCCAGAGAGGACGATGGTGGTGTTTCTGGATCCTGTATGTGGTCCAGAGAAGACGATGGTGGTGGTTCTGGATCCTGTATGCGGTCCAGAGAAGACGATGGTGATGGTTCTGGATCCTGTATGTGGTCCAGAGAAGACGATGGTGGTGGTTCTGGATCCTGTATGCGGTCCAGAGAAGACGATGGTGGTGGTTCTGGATCCTGTATGTGGTCCAGAGAAGACGATGGTGGTGTTTCTGGATCCTGTATGTGGTCCAGAGAAGACGATGGTGGTGGTTCTGGATCCTGTATGTGGTCCAGAGAAGACGATGGTGGTGGTTCTGGATCCTGTATGCGGTCCAGAGAAGACGATAGTGGTGGTTCTGGATCCTGTATGTGGTCCAGAGAAGACGATGGTGGTGGTTCTGGATCCTGTATGCTGTCCAGAGAAGACGATGGTGGTTCTGGATCCTGTATGTGGTCCAGAGAAGACGATGGTGGTTCTGGATCCTGTATGTGGTCCAGAGAAGACAGATGGTGGTGGTTCTGGATCCTGTATGTGGTCCAGAGAAGACGGATGGTGGTGGTTCTGGATCCTGTATGTGGTCCAGAGAAGACGATGGTGGTGGTTCTGGATCCTGTATGTGGTCCAGAGAAGACGATGGCGGTGGTTCTTGACCCGGTGAGTCCTGCAACTCTGGTCTACTCGGAAGTGTGACTCACCTGTCCCTGCCCGCCGTAACCATGGTGATTTGGGTGATGGTGAGAGGGGGCGGAGCTTCTCTGTAGCATGGAGGAGAGGTCGCTCTCCACGCACACGCTGCTCGTCATGCCCGACATGACCTCGCACACCAAACGCACGCACGCACGCTCAGCAGGCAGCTAGCTCTGCCCGGTCGCCACGTTTTCCTTCTGTCAACGAAAAGACAAACAAATCATGAAGTCTTCAAACAAACTCAGACTGGTCATCAATAACAGCTACAAATCTGTTTTCCTCCAGGTTTAACCGAGTATGACATCACGGACAGCGCGCCTTTCTGTCCAGACACCGACCGTACTCTCGGAAGTTTGCTATCTTCTATCTTTATTTTTAATTATAACAAGTATAGAATCAAATCGAGAAACTCAAGTGTGGCAGGATGAAGGAGCACCTGTGCAGTCGACCCCCAGATTCCCAGTGATGCATGCTCACCAGTCAGCCAACATCCCTGAGGCCAAGCAGCCAGGAATCGTGATTACTTATAGGTAGGGATGCACCGAATTTGGCCACCAATGGTTTTTGTCCGACAGACATAAATCACCAAAACAACAAGGCTGAAACTTGTGATGACGGCAAACAGAGCATCCAGCAGGCAACCTGGCGCAGCCTCTAAATAAGGCATTTTCTGCCCCAAACTCCTTTATTCCACCAATGTTTGGTTACCAAACATTAGTTGGACCCTGCTGTGAGCTCCAAGCGGCTTCTTTTGTGGTGATCCGTCCTTACAGTGCGTTCCAGTTGTATCGGAACCCGTTTTTCCCGGTAATTTTCCAAGGAAGTAACGTCATGAACTCGTTTTTCTGAAATACGAGCTCGTAATTTGCAGAGATTGTAGATCTAAAGATGCTGCATCCAGCACCATTGTTGTGTTTATTAAACTTCTATAAGATATTTTCTGTTAAAGGAATAGTTCACCCACAGAATGATGTAACTTTATTTTCCACTTCCCCTCATGGTGAGAAAGACTCTGCAGCACTTTTTTTAATATCTCAAACGCAGCCGGTGATCAGGAAGGCTTCTCATTTCCCCCAACTTTCATATAATGGAGTTTGTCGGGTCCGAGCCAAAAAGGTCCATAAAAGTCCACAAAAACTTGTCAATATTCCTCCATACTGGTCGTCCAATGTGATCCAAGTGTCCTGAGTGGGCAGCGTCCAGAATTTACTGGAAACGACGTCATTTAGTAGATTTCTAGAGCCTAAACGGTACTACATCGCATCTCCTGCGAGCACGCCGATGCGCGTTCATGAAACTACAGAAGACGCGGCAGACGAGATCGCGCGTTCTCTTTTTCTTTCTTTCTTTGTTTTAAATCAGTATCCAACCCCTCTTGTGTTTGTCCCGGTTTGTCTGCAGCTCTGTCGCTCTTAGCGCAAACAGCGAATTTCTTCTTCTACGCTTGTATTATCGGTAGAGTAGGCTCTGAACGCCGAGGCTTCCATAGTTTCATGAATGCGCTTATGCGTGCTTTGCGGAAGTAAGATGTAGTTCTGTTTAGGCTCTAAAAATCTACTAAATGACGTGGTTTCCGAGTAAATTCTGGACGCTACCCACTCAGGACACTTGGATCACATTGGACGAGCAGTATGGAGGAATATTGACAAGTTTTTGTGGACTTTTATGGACCTTTTTGGCTCGGGCCCAATTAAACTCCATTATATGAAAGTTGGCAGAAAAAAACAAGAAGCCTTCCTGATCAGCAGCTACATTTGAGATATTAAAGTGCTCCAGAGTCTTCCTCACCATGAGGGGAAGTGGAAGATAAAGCTACATCATTCTGTGGGTGGAATATTCCTTTAATAAGTTTCAAGTGTAAACAGCACCGAGTTGTTGCTATTGAATTTCACGGTCTCCCAGCGCTTTATTTTTTTCTAAAACGCAGTTTTGTTTAATAAAAACACACGCTGAAATTGGCTGTTGTCATGGTAACATTGTTATAACATCTGTGTAATTTTTTCTTCTCTCTCCTCTTTATTTTGGATGGACAAAGTTCTCCAATCCACCTTTTTTTTCTATTTTTTTTTTCCTTCTGTTCTCTATTTTATTACTTTTTTATTATACAACCCCACTCAACCCCCTCCCCCCTCCCGCCCCCCCTCTTTGTTTAATTTTATATATGTGTTGGTTTTGATTTTATTTTGACCTTCCCCCCCCCCCCCCCCTCCTTTCTTTTTTTCTGGCGGTCTGTCGATGTTCTCAGTACTCTTAAGATTCCACCACTCCCTAGTGAGGAAATGATCAGATTTTTGCTATAAAATATGTCTACTGGTAGGAAAACAAACTTCCCCTTTATTTTAGACTTAGAGGAATATTACACCTACAGAATGATGGTCCTTCATCTTCTCCTCACTGGCAGGAGGACGGCTGCATTTGAGATGTTAAAAAAGTGCTCCAGAGTCTTTCTCAGCATCAGGGTGAGTAGAAAATGAAGGACCCCCCCCCCCCGGTCTTAGGGACCACAAGGATGAGCTGGCCCTGAATCTGTCCGAGGATGACCTGATTGCACCTGCAGCTGTTGTCACGGAAACGCTGTAAACTCAGGTGCCCCTGAGCAACACTTAGTTAGGACCTCAGATCCAATCATCAGGTATTCTGGGATGCAGGATCCGGTCGCCGTGACGACCGCAGACCAGAACCAGACGCTTCCCGGTCAGCATTCCCGGTTTACTGGGATTATCTGGTCCCCACAGATCAGGACTTTATCTTCGTTTTTTGTATTCAAACCGCTGACCTCTGACCTCCAAGCGTGCACACACACATGCACACACGTGCACACCTCATAGTAAAACGCTGGTGTGTTGAGAACGTGCACGCGTGCCCAGATGTGTGAACGTGTGCTTTTGTGAAAGGAAAACAGAGAATGAGAGCGCGAGAGTGAAAATGTGTGTGTGTGTGTGAGTGTGAGTCTTCTCGCCACCCTCCTCTTCCTCCCCCCACCGCTCTCCCCCGAGGCGTAACTAATTACCCTGTCTGGTCAACCGGGCGGCGCGAGCTCCGACAGAAGGTCACGGTGGCCACCGGCCGCGAGGGGAAACGGCTCTCCCACGCGACACATTAACACCTCCCTCCCTCCCACCTCACCCCCCTCTCTCAGGAGCAGAAAGGGAAGGAGGAGGGAGGTGAGGAGGGAGGGAGGGAGGTGTGGGGGGGGTGGGGTGGGGGGGTCAATCAGGGAAAAAAAAAAAAGACCCGATAAGAACCGATAAATACCGTGAACGCAGCATGCAGTCCGACAGGAGAGGAGGAGTGAGGAGAAGATGGACGGCGCGTGCTGCTGCTACTTACCGGCCCCGCGAGGAGGAGGAGGAGGTGGAGGAAGAGGAGAAGAAGAGGAGGAAGGAAGAGAAGAGGAAGAAGACCGTCTGGGAATTAGCCCGCCACGGATCATGGCTGGCGGGGAAGGAGACAGAGAGAGAGGAGGGGAGGGAGGTGGGGGGAGGAAGGAGCACCGGGAGGGATTTGTCGGTCTGTTGGTACCAAGGAGAGGAGGAGGAGGAGGAGGAGGAGGAGGAGGAGGAGGGAGGGGAGGGGAGGGGGTAACGGATAACGGGGGGCGGATGGATAATCACCTGGGCTTGGCACAAGCGAGCGCGAGGCGGGGAGAGAGGGGGAGGGAGAGGCGTAAATTAGCCCGGTCGCGGCGCGGAGGAAGCGGCTCTGTGGAGACCTGCAGGGCGGGAAAGAGGCGAGCTCGCGCGGGGAAGAGACGAGCTCGAGGAAAGAAAGAAAGAGAGAAAAAAGAAGGAGACACGGGGGGAGGAGGAGGGGGGGGGGGGGGGGGATAATGGCGGAGGTTATGAACGGATACGTGCGTCGCTCTGGCGGCGGTGAGGGGAGGGCGGCGGGGGGTACACGCGCCGCTGATGTTCGCTAACAGAGAGGGGAGGGCGCGCGCGCATGTGTGTGTGTGTGCGTGTGTGTGGGCTCGTGCCCTCCGCCGTGTCTCCTGCTGTTGGCGGCGCCCGTGGCGGTGTGTCGTGCCGTGCGCGCGGTGTGAACAGTCTGATTGGCGCTGAGACGAGGTGAGGAGGAAACAGGAGGCGCGAGAGCCGGCAGATGATTGGCTGCCTGCCAGCAGGGCGCGCGAGAGAGAGAGAGAGAGAGAGGGATGAAAGGGATGAATGAAGATCTCAGTTTGTTTGACATATTTAGGATTTTTTTCTGTTTAGCATTTTTAAAAACTGAATTTTGTCTCATTTATTTTTATTTCTGGTTATTTTCATGATCTCGTATCTCGATGACAAAATGTCTTTGATCTGGGATGAATAAAATCTCAGCTTATCTGTCTCCTCCTGTCATTTAAATTGGACCGTTAGGCCTATTACATGGTGTGTTTCACGTGTTTACAGCTAAACGCTCCTGTTATAATGTGATGAGGTCATAATTTGTTTTTCATTGGGTGGCGACAACATACTTCTTATCTTAACTAATGTTATCTAAGCTGCATAAAAAGTATGGCTGTCACAAACTTGTTTTGATAATCGTTTAGTCACTGATTATTTTGGCGTTTGGTCAGCTAATCAGATCATATGGAAATTGCAGCATATTTGCAGAACCAGTCAAAAGTTTGGACACTTTCTCATTGAATCTAACGGGAAAACGTGTCCGAACTTTTGACTGGTAGTGTGTGCGTTTATTTATGTCAACATACAATTCAAGAAAAGACAGATGAACAAGGCAGTGGAAGGTACAGCGGCAATTCTGAGAGGAAAAACAAAGCTTATAAACAATAAACGATTTGTCGATTATGAAATTAGTCACCAACTATTTTTATAGTTGATTGTCGATTAATCGAGTAATCGTTGCAGCCTTAAGCAAAACCTCATCTTATCTATGGATGCATCTTAAATTGGACCATACTGAGTTATAACATGATGTGTTTCACGCGTTTGCAGCGAAACACTCCTGTTAGTGTGATAAGGTCCCGATTTGTTTTTCATTGGGAGGCAACAACATACTTTCTTTTTTTTTCAACTTGGACCTTATTTTTAGGAGTTTATAATACGTGCATTTACTCACCGGTAAAATTTCTAGATCACTGTGACTCCCGGAAGATATTATTTATCCCCTTCGTCTCCATGTAATGGCAAGACGGGAGTATCTATATAAGACATTATCTGCAGTAAATCGCCCTGATTTTTCTAATACTTTAGGTACAATGAGCAAACAGTATAATGGCCTGTGAGTCCAGATTTAGCTTTCCGTTAGTTATCAGGGGTCACACCTTTCGGAGCAGTCCAATCCTCCGGTATTGCATTTGGGAAGATCAGCTTGCTACCCAGACACCTATATAAGACATAATCTGCAAAACGTTGAACTCCCAGGACAATAGTATTCTTCATTTGTTCATTCTACTTAAAACATTAATGAAATGAAGGAGTTTTGCTGCAGATAATGTCGTATGTACAGTGGGTGCCTCGTCTCCGCCATTTTACTTGATGTTAACCAAAGGGCGACTCAACGTAATATCTTCCAAAGGACTCAAAGTGACGCAGAAACTTTACCGGTGAGTAAATGCACGTATAAACTCCCAGAAATAAGGTCCAGGTTGAAAAAAAAAAAAAAAAGTTATTCTTTAACTAATCTTATCTTACCTGAACTGCACAAAAAGTGAGGAGGTTTGTATTTGGCTGATTATTTCTGTGTTGTAACGATGCCTCTGGGTAATAAATCTGCTGTTGGAAAGTCTTTTCTATATGCAGCCATATGTGTGATTTTAGCCAACTTTGGTGGTGCTGAAGCACCTAAATTGAATCTCAGCAACCCTAAAGTTTGATGTATAGTTTGATATACATTCCCTGGCCAAAGGAAAAAAAAAAAAAGTGGCCACCTGGATTTAACGAAGCAAACAGGTCGGAGCCTCTTATTGTATAATTACTGCATGGGTGATTATCTTTCAGCTGGCAACAAGTTATTTAACCCCAACTGGTGCAATGAGTTGCTTCTCATTTCCATGTGGAAAGACATCCGTGGTGGTGGAAAAGATGTTAGTCTGTCTGAGAATGTCAGATCATCTGCAGCATCAGGCAGAAAAAACATCTAAGCAGACTCTGAAAAGACTTAAACTGGGTTTAGAAATGTCCAACTGTCCAAAAACTGGAAGGATAGTGGGGACCCATTGTCTTCCAGGAAGAAATGTGGTCATAAAAACCACCTTGAACGATCATGATCAGTTATCACTTATTTGGTTAGATCAGATGGAAGGAAAACAACAGTAGAACTCCGCTTTGTTAAATAGTGAAAGTAAGAGCATTTCCACAGGCACGAAGTGAAGGGAACTCAAGAGATTGGTACGGAACAGCTGTGTAGCCTTAAGAAAACCGATAATCAGTGAGGCTAATCAGAAAAAAAGGCATCAATTTGCTGGGGAGCATAAAGACTGAAGCAATGGAAGAAGGTCATGTGGTCTGATGAGTCCAGATCTACCCTGTTCCAGAGTGATGGAGCATCAGGGTAAGAAGAGAGGCAGATGAAGTGATGCAGCAGTGGTCAGACTCTACCATCATCATCATCAAGATCTTGGTGGAAAATTAATGCAACACTGGGTGAAAATAAATCTGCTGACATTGCAGAAGCTTCTGGAAACAATGCCACAGCGAATGCTGCCGTAATCAAAGATAAAGGCGCTCCAACCAAATTTTAGAGTGGAGGACCTTTTTTTGGGGCTGAGCAGTATATAGGTATACACTGCTCAGCCCATAAAAAGGTCCTCCACTCTAAAATTTGGTATATATATATATATATATATATATATATATAAACACACACACACATACATACGGGGAGTGTGGAAAGTATTCAGACCCATTTGTTTCATTGCAGCCACTTGCTAAAATCAAAAAGTCAATTTCATTTCTTATTAATGTCACTCAGCACCCCATCTTTACAGAAAAAACAGAAATGTAGACATTTTTGAAAATTTATTAAAAAATAAAAACTGAAATATCACATGGTCATAAGTATTCAGACCCTTTGCAGTGACACTTAACTCATATTCTGTCCATTCCTTCTGATCCTCCTTGAGATGGTTCTACTCCTTCATTGGAGTCCAGCTGTGTTTAATTAACTGATTGGACGTGATTAGGAAAGACACACACCTGTCTATATAAGAGCTTCCAGCTCACAGTGCATGTCAGAGCAAATGAGGATCATGAGGTGGAAGGAACTGTCCAAGGAGCTCAGAGACAGAATTGTGGCGAGACACAGATCTGGACAAGGTTACAAAAGAGTTTCTGCAGCACTAAAGGTTCCTAAGAGCACGGTGGCCTCCATAGTCCTTACATGGAAGAAGTTTGGGAACGACCAGAACTCTTCCTAGACCCGGCCGTCCAGCCAAACTGAGCAATGGTGGGAGAAGAGCCTTGGTGAGAGAGTAAAGAAGAAGCCAAAGATCACTGTGGCTGAGCTCCAGAGATGCAGCAGGGAGATGGAGAAAGTTCCACAAAGTCAGTATCACTGCAGCCTCCACCAGTCGGGGCTTTATGGCAGAGCGGCCCGATGGAAGCCTCTCCTCAGTGCAGACATATGAAAACCCGCATAGAGTTTGCCAAAAACACATGAAGGACTCCCAGACTGAGAGAAATAAGATTCTCTGGTCTGATGAGACCAAGATTGAACTTTTTGGAGTTAATTCTAAGCGGTATGTGTGGAGAAAACCAGGCACTGCTCATCACCTGCACAATACCATCCCAACAGTGAAGCACGGTGGTGGCAGCATCATGCTATGGGGGTGTTTTTCAGCTGCAGGGACAGGACGACTGGTTGCAGTTGAAGGAAAGATGAATGCGGCCAAGTACAGAGATCCTGGAAGAAAAGCTCTTCCAGAGTTCAGGAGCTCAGACTGGACCGAAGGTTCACCTTCCAACAAGACAATGACCCTCACACACAGCTGAAATAACAAAGGAGTGGATCAGAACCACTCTGGACCATTCTGGACCGGCCCAGCCAGAACCCTGACTTAAACCCAACTGAGCATCTCTGAGAGACCTGAAAATGGCTGAACACCACCGTTCACCATCCAACCTGACAGAACTGGAGAGGATCTGCAAGAAGAACCAGAAGATCCCAAATCCAGGTGTTGAACACTTGTTGTCCCTCAGTCCCGGTCCCTGAAAGCCCAGTCCTGGTCCCTGAAAGCCAGTCCCAGTCCCTGAAAGCCAGTCCCGGACCCTGAAAGCCCAGTCGTGGTCCCTTTAAGTCAGTCCCGGTCCCTGAAAGCCCAGTCCTGGTCCCTGAAAGCCAGTCCCAGTCCCTGAAAGCCCAGTCCTGGTCCCTGAAAGCCAGTCCCAGTCCCTGAAAGCCCAGTCCTGGTCCCTGAAAGCCAGTCCCAGTCCATGAAAGCCCAGTCCTGGTCCCTGAAAGCCAGTCCCAGTCCCCGAAAGCCTAGTCCAGCACCCTGAAGGACCAGTCCCGGTCCCTGAAAGCCCAGTCCCAATCCCTGAAAGCCCAGTCGTGGTCCCTTTAAGCCAGTCCTGGTCCCTTTAAGCCAGTCCTGGTCCCTGAATGCCCAGTCCCGGACCCTGAAAGCCCAGTCCCGGTCCCTGAAAGCCCAGTCCCGGTCCCTGAAAGCTCAGTCCCAATCCCTGAAAGCCCAATGCAGGCCCTGAAAGCCTAGTCCCGGACCCTGAAAGCCCAGTCGTGGTCCCTTTAAGTCAGTCCTGGTCCCTTTAAGTCAGTCCTGGTCCCTGAAAGCCAGTCCCGGTCCCTGAAAGCCCAGTCCTGGTCCCTTTAAGTCAGTCCTGGTCCCTGAAAGCCAGTCCCGGTCCCTGAAAACCAGTCCCGGCCCCTGACAGCCCAGTGCAGGTCCCTGACCATTGTCAGAGGAATTTACTTCTTTGTTAAACCACCTACGACCATAAAAAAGCATAAAAAGGTTCCTAAGTCAAGGAATGAACCAGGTTTGTGTCAACACAGACAACACAGGACTCCCATTTCGCCTGTAATTGTTTTATTTTCTATTAGAACTTTTTATAAGTCTGAAAATAAAAAGTCGTGGCAGCTGTTTTTTTTTTTTTTTTTTTCTAGACCTGCAGAATAAATCGTTACTTGTAGATTTGATGCCTGTTTTGGGTTTACAAGGTCAGATACGGTTGTAAAGTCCCTAAACACGTCCTATAACTTCAGACTGGACCTTAGCTTCTTGCTGCGGTGTGTGGGATAATCTTGATGGGAGTGTGACGGGACTTTTCCACACCCCGACCCTCCATGACAATGTTAACTTCCCAGGGTTTAATTGAATAACGGCTTCAGAGAAAACTCGAACTTTTACAGGAAAGTCTCCATCACAGCGTGTCAGAGTGAAGTTTCGGTTAAAAAGTGATGAAAGCTCCCCCTCTAGTGGAGGAAAGTGGGACGTACAGGTGTGATGGTGCGATCCTCATGAAGCTGCTGCAGTGGTCCCCTCATCCCGCCTCTCGGTGCCGCTGACCGGGCTGGAACACCGAGCTGATCCCGCTGAAAAGCGTCGGCTGCAGGTATGTCAGCCCCGCGGCTACCTGGCCGCTTCCTCAGCTGCTCCTCGCGGCTGCAGCTCGCTGCTAACCGCACGGAGGCTAACCTTTGGGCTAATATGACCCATAGCTGGAGCGATGAGGCCAGGATGTGGTTAGACAACATCAACGCAGCTAATTAACGTCAGGTGATTAAAACACACAACAAGAGACGAACTCGTGTGTAATAAAACGCTTTCACGGCAGACCTACGAATGAAACGCTTGCTAAAGCTTCATATTCCTTCATCCACTGGATAAACTAACAAGTCAGAACATCAGCAAACTGGAATAACCGGCCTGGTTCACTCTGAGTAACAACAGTCAGCTGCGTTGGTGAAAGACGGTTATTTTAAAATTAAAACAGTTCGATTTGTTCAACGGTTGTCACGAGGTGAAAATAAATAACAGATAAAAACAGAAGTGAGAACTAGTATCACGTATATTGTTTAAATTGACTTCCACCGCCTCGGTATCTCGTGAGCGTTGGTGGTATAGTGGTTAGCATAGCTGCCTTCCAAGCAGTTGACCCGGGTTCGATTCCCGGCCAACGCATCTCCATTTTTTTCTTTTTTCTTTTAAATCGTGATAACTTTTGTTTTATTTGAAAAATGGACCGTTATCCAGTCATCTGACTTTGTTTGGATATTTTTATAAACCATAAAACGACTGAAATGAATTCGACATCCAATTAGTCTTTTTTAAAGTAACGTCAGTAAAGTTACATTCAGTCTGCATTAAAATGTTATTGCAAGGGAAATATGAAATTGAAAAGTAAAATTATGACGATAAATATTTGAAATACATGCTTATTAATTAATTATTAAAAAATACTCTGAGTAAATAAAATAAAAATAAGATAAAAGAAACCTTTTCAAAATTATAGAAATAATACAATGGAGTATTAGGGGCACATAAAAAATAGCTTTTTTACAGACTGCCAGAATAAAGTCATGATATTATGAGAAAAACCAAATTTTACAAGAAAAAAATCGTTATCTTACAAGAATAGTCGCAAATTTACAAGAATAAAGCCCTAATTTAACAGGAATAAAGTCGTAAATTTACGAGAATAAAGTCTTAATTTAACAAGAATAAAGTCTTGATTTTTTCAAGATAAAAAAACAAACAAAACATGGAAGGGACGGGTATTGTGCGGAAAAACAGTCAAACCTGAAGGATATTAATCATGAATACACACTAGAGATGCACCGAAATGGAAATCCTTGACCGAAACCGAAAAATGAGCAAAAAAGGCTGAGACACAAAGAAATGAGTAGTTTTGTGTTCTCTATTCAGACATCAATAGTAAAAAACTACTAGTAAGTAGACATGATGAACATTTTTGAGCTATTACTAAAATAAATTATTATGTCAATTATTAGAAACGTCGCATTATTGGCTACGATGTGCATTAACCTCACTAAAATCAAGGCATTGCAATAAATCAAATAAAAAAGTATCAAAATATTTATGTACCACTGACACTAAAGCAATGCACAGTATAAATTAAAATTCAAAATGATGTATTTAGTTTGACCCCACTCGTGTGAACATTACATAATGCCTTTGAAAAAAGTTTCAGTAGGAATACTACAACAAATATTAATATGTAGGCTTATAACTGACTGGCTGCTGAAAGACTTACCATCTAAGCTATCATTGAGGGGCAGGACTGCGCTCTTTGGGAGGGGGTGCTTTTTTTGGTATAACACCAGCAGCGAGTTAAATGAGGAAAATGATTCTTTTTCTTTTGTTCTGCAGCTTCTAAATGTGTCGGCCGTGAGGTTTGTTCGTGTGAACAGACATGGGGAGGTACTTCCACAGCGAGGTCGACATCACGAGTCCGTGGCATCAGGTGCTGGCGGCTTTCTGGCAGAGATACCCAAACCCATACAGGTATGCAGCAAGTCCACAGAGGACCTGGTGACACCGGGACAAAGTCGCCGGAGTTAAAGACGACCGTTACTGCTGCGTTAAAAAGCTTCCCATCAGGATTTACTGAACGATCGGCGGTAAAGAAGCGCTGGATGTCGCACATCTCCATGAAACTAACGATCCTCGTGTCTTTGTTTCAGTGCCCATGTCCTCACCGAGGACGTCCTCTACCGCGAGGTCACCCCCAGCAACCACTTGTTGTCACGGCGATTGCTGACCAAAACAAACCGGCTGCCGGGCTGGGCAGAGCGCGTCTTCCCCGCCCACATGGCCCGGGCGGTCTACGTCCTGGAGGACTCCATCGTGGACCCGAATACAAACACACTCATCACCAAGACGTGGAACCTGAACCACAACACCCTGATGGTGAGGCGCTGAGGTTTACCTGAGCCAGAGCTAGGCCTGGGCGATAATCGCGTAAAATCAATATCGCCACATCGAGCAGTTCACCCCGGTAACGATAAATGGGCGATAAATTGTTAGACTGGATTGGGGGGAGTCACGTGACTACAGACGGTACATGTAGCTCAGCAACATGAGCACAGCCGACCTATAAAAACAGACAAATACTACTTTTATTTTCATTTTAATAAAACACAGATATTCTGCCTTAACTGGAACTTAATGTGACAATAAACACCCAGGAGGCAGGAGATATTTTGGATGTTTATGAGAAGCTCTGTGAAACTGAAATACAAACACACAAATGCATACATTAATAAATGAATTATTAAATTGAATAATTTAAATGAGTTAGATTCTTATTAATATGTGAGAAAATATTACTTTGTGTCCATGAAAAACATTGCTGAGCTTCCCATTAATTAAACACAACTATCGATTAGCATGAATGCTAACTTTACATTGAAAAAACATTAGACAGGCTAACACAATTAGCATCGCTGCCATTGTCAAAAGCTTTAACACAAATAACGTTCCTTCAAGCGTTTATCACTTAATACTGACATCAAATAAACGTCACTAATCATTTATAGATATGTGTTGTTTAAAAAACATGCAAAAAATAACGCACAGCCGCACTGCAGGAATATCGCGTTATAGTACCAAACATACCGACGTGGGAAAAACAACGTCGGTTATCAATGTAAACTTTGGTGTCAGGAAATTTTGGGTTTACCGCCCAGCCCTAGCCGGAGCCTCGCGGGGCCTTCAAGGGTCGTCCGGTTTGAGCACGAGGCTTCGCTCATGTTCAGATTGTCCTTATAACTTGGTTAAATCAATCAATCAACTTTTATTTGTATAGCCCTTTACAATAACCAGAATGGTACTCAAAGTACTTCACAATTAAGCCATAAAAAGTACATCGAAACATAAAACAGAAAATTAATAAAACAGGACAAGAAAAGGAATAAGAAATAACTGGGAAGGGCCCAGTTATTGCCCAAAATAATAAGTTAAATAATAATTTAAAGTCGGTTTTCCCGTCTCTGCCTCTCAGACGGTGGTGGAACGGTGTTTGTTTCAGGAGGACCACAGTCGGCCGTCAGGGACCAAACTGAGGCGGGAAGCCTGGATTTCCTCAACGGTCTACGGCCTCGCCCGGCCCATACAGGTACCATGTCCTCACCTATACGGTCCAAACCTCGAGTCCTGGAAACGATAGCAAAACAAGCGTGCACACACACAGCAGGCGGTTCTTTCTGGAGAATTTATTAACTTATCATCACATCACCACTTCCTTTCCTGCCTCAGTTCCAGCTAACTAGAAAAACTTCTCACAGTTACAAATATTTTCTACAATCCCTCCTCCTCCCCCAATATTCCAACCCCCCGGCCCCCCCCCCCCCCTTACTCAGCCAATTCCCCCCCCTCCCCCCCCTCCCCCCGGCCCGTTTTGCTTCCCCCCCTCCCCCCCCCGGTTTTCCCCCCCCCCCCCTTCTCCCCTTTTTTTTAATTTTTTTTTTTTTTTTCCATTTTAATTTCCAACCCCCCTTTAAGCAGCAGTTCCCCCTCCATCGCCCCCTGCTGGCAGAGTATGTTTAGTACAATAAAAGTAATTTTCGATAGAATCAACCTGAGGCTAAAAACTTTTATCCGACTTTTAATCAACACTTCATTCCTTTAGGTCAGGGGTCACCAACCTTTTTGAAGCTGAGAGCTGCTTCAAGGATCCTGAACAATACGAACGGCTACTTGCTAAATTAAACTTTCTGAATAAAGCACCTTTGATGAAAATATTGATATTCACTTATTAAAAGCGCTGCCTTGACATTTCCACACAAAATTATCAAACAGATTTTTTTAAACACAAAACTTTTTGTTTATTCTTAATCTGTTTTATTTGCTCCATTTTGCAAAAAATCAGTTCTGTAACATTTTAGCAGCAAATTATTAACATCTTTAAATCTGGTCACATTTATACTAAACTGCAGGGACAGGACGAGTGTCTCACCACAGAAGTGGTAAGACACTATAACCCCATATGCTCTGGCTGGGACACAGACTATGATTTAAGAAAATTGTTGCATGTGATGATGCAGAAGTCTAACTTTGTTCCTCCATCAGGAGTTTGGCCTGGCCAGGTTTAAAAGTAACCAAGCGAAAGCCATGAGGGGTCTGGAGTTCGCTCTGTCCAGGATCCAGAGTGAGACCAACACCTGTGACCATCCAGGAGACGCTCCTGAAAAGCATAAGCCCCACCCACCTCAAGGCCCAGCCAAGTCCACGCAGAAACCCAGCCAGTTCGTCTGATGGAAAGGGGGCGGGGCTTCACGCTGCCGTCAGCTGTGATTGGTGGAGTTTCTCAGCGTCGGCTGATTCTCAGGAAACAGACTGATTTAAGGATTGTTGTTGTTTGGTTCACCTGTTGTGTGATTTGCTAGTTTCGTCACTTTTAATGCAAAAAAGACAAAATATTGATTGAAAAAATGTGATCTAAGTTTGTGGCTCAAATCTTACTTTCTATTTCTATTTTTGTTCTTTTTTAAAATATATTTTTTATCGTTATTTTGTTGTTGTTTTCTAATAATTTGATTTTCTGTTATTATGCCCCCTGATTATAATGAAACCCCTTTAGGATGTAGTTTCATGGTTACTGGACTGTCAGATCAGAGCTGATGCATGTTTCTGAGGAGTTATCGCCCTCTGGTGGACACCTCCTAAGATTAAACATTTACATCCCAACACTTTTCAGCTTGGTGATGCCATTGGTTGCTATAGCAACAGCTTTGTTGACAGTTCATTTATCACATTTATGAATGCAAGATGAACCTGGTTTCACCCTCAAAAGATGCCGTTTGTGATGTGACTTCAAATAAATGATCCAAAAACCATCAGAACCAAACTTCAAGCTGAATCTTGACACCAGAATCACATTCACAGTTTTCATTTCCATTTTAGACTCAAAGAGGATAAACCTACCTCTTTACAAAGAATTAGCATATTTCAGATAGTAAGTCTCATTCCGTCATTCTGCTGATATTTAACCGTTGTGAGTCACTTTAATTTACGACCTGTTCAGGTCATTAGTGGACAAAAAGTCCTTTAACAAAAACTGCTTTTAAGAACTGACATTTATATTTTTCCCACTTTTTGACTCACCGTAGAAATGATAAATCTAACCCTGGTTAAAGGGGAAAAAAGCGTCATGCTTTGTTACAAATTTTTAGTGTACATATGTTTTAGTGTAAATACATACACACACACATATATATATATATATATATATATATATGTATATATGTCAAACATTTTTTAAAACAGATATTCATAACCGATAAATTTCAGCTCCTTAAGGCCGATACCGATAACACACAGACATACCTAATAATACCAAATCAAAAATCCCAACTGTATGGGCTAGCTAGTGTCTTATAAGAAAGGTAAAGAGGTTTGGAAGCAGTTTTGGGTCTCCCCTGTGAAGCAGCAGGTTTTTTTCCTCAATCGCAATATCTCAGCGAGAAAAGCTTGAAAGTGTTATTTTCAACTTCTGCACATCCGATCGTAAAAATTCCAGTTGTGTGGGGTATAAATTATTGGGGCAAATTGTTTGTTTATTGCATATTGCGCTTATCGGAATGATGTAATAATTTCCTGTTATCGGCCCGATAGTTATCGTGCATCAGCCGTCCTCAAAATTATTCTTACCCTCCAATTAAAGAAAATGCTAAATTCGCAATATTTATTCAAATAAGAAACTAATAATAAATAAAAACTTACAAAATTATAAAATTTTTTTTGAATTGTGGTTGTAAATAATAATAATAAAAATAACAAAGCTGTTGTCAACAGGTGTAGAAGTCTTTTTGAACATCACAGAAAACACCTGATTGCAGTGATTATCTCAGAATGTTGCTCAACAAAATTTTAACTTTGGAGCCCCGTCATGTTTGTTTACTCGTTTTATTTTTTGTGTGTTTGTTTTTAATATTTCTGTTGAACCACGATTCAAAATCAATGATGTGATTTTCATAGAATTTTTATTTATTACTTTTGTCAATTTCAACTAATTTCACGGACAGATTATTTTTTCCTTAAAGGGGAAGTTCAGAATTTTTGACATAGGGCCTCATTTACAAGTGAGCCAGAATGCTACTTATCACTGAAGACAGTTTCAACATATTTCATCCCGTTATTCTAGTTCCAGGAAGTTGCTGATGCTAATGCTAGTGGAAGTCAATAGGAATCTGCTAGCCTGCCATTAAAACCAATCTTATCCACTCCACAGAAGATCCGAGGCAAATCAGTAAGCCTATTTGTGTAAATGCTGTGTTAAACTAGTAAACTCATGTGTTAAAAAAGTAAAACTAGCCTTGTATGATCAATTTTGCATTACGTGTTGAGGAACTAGTTTCTTACCAGCTTACTACCTTTGCCAGCGTATATCGGTACATAGAGACATGGTGACAGTTTGATGAAAAAAGTTCTAAATCATCTTCGAAACCCGACATATCCTCATGCCTTTCAGAGTGGCGGTATTTTAGACTTTATTTTTGTGTAATCAGATTCCTTCATGCATGTAGCAGCAGATGACATCACTCTGCTGCCAAATACAGGAAGTAAAACTTTGTAAAGTGTCTCAGCAGCAACAATCAAAATGCAACGAAATGCAAGGCTAGTTTTGTATTTGTAACATTATTCTATTAACACGGCATTTATGAAGATAGTCTGAAGTTAGAAATGATTTGCCTCGGATGTTCTGTGGAGTGGATAAGATTGTTATAATGACAGGCTAGCAGATTCCTATTGACTTGCACTAGCATTAGCATCGGCGACCCACTGGAACTAGAATAACGGGATGAAATATGTTGAAACTGTCTTCAGTGATAAGTAGCATTCTGGCTCACTTGTAAATGAGGCCCTATGTCAAAAATCCTGAACTTCCCCTTTAAATTGGAGGGTATGAATAATTTTGAGGATGACTGTATATTTGGGTATATGGGTAAATTCACTCATTTAATGTATATTATAAACAGAAATAAATTATTTATGTAACCAAAAATTTTGGCTAAAACTTAAAAAAAAAAAATCTGTAAGTATAAAACATTCATAATGACCTGCAAGGGCCAATCAGTGAAATAAAAACAGAAACAAAAGACGTTAATATCTTTATTCCAAAGAACAAAACTTCATATTTTGAAGGGAGGGGATGATGCTTTACTCTTATGACACATTATCTTGGCATTAGTTGAAAGTAACACTGAATTAATAATGCAGCGAGATCAGATTTAGCCAAACTATTCATAACTCAAATTCAACATTTCATAAAAATACAAATAAGCACAATATTTTAGCATAAAAAAAATACAAAACAAACAAAATACAACTAAAAGCTGAGCAGTATTTTAATTTAATCTTCAGTTCCTTCAGGAAGTAGTCGGACCCCAGCTCTTGATTCAGAGCTGAGTCATAACTTTTCGTTATTCCAGTTTTCATTACCCTAAAATGAGTATAAATCCCCGTTATCCTCCTTTTTCTTTAAACACGTTCCTTAGCCATGCTGCTAACGTTGCCCAGAAGGATTAAATCGCACGCTTACATTTTTACTTTTTATATTAAACTTTCAAATTTTTCACCAGCCTCAAAACTTGTTAAAAGATGGAGGCTGTTCAGTTTGTTGCACTGCTGAACTTCACCACTAGGTGTCACTACAGCCTACAAACTGGACCTTTAAACAGTGTTCAGTCCATTCTCAATTATCTAAAGGACAAAGTGAACACAAACACTGACATCTTTTATTCTGGCTGTAACTTTTTTCTAAAACCTGACTGGAATCCAGCTCAGACCAACAATATGTGAGATACTGGTCCAGAAAGTCCAGTAAGCCCAGTAGCTCTGAGGAAGCAGCCCAGACCAGGCTGAAGGCCGATGACCTTCGGAAGCAACGGAGGATGCTAAACTTCACATAAACGTACTCTTCATTTAGCTTTGGTTGGGCAACATAACAGAGAACACAAAATACTTAAAAACAGTAAAGATGTTTTCTGACCAGTGGTCCAGTAGCTGCGTTTTCATTACAGTTTTTCAAAAAATATATTTCTTTAATTTAGAAAAGTTCGGTTGCACTTTGCAGGTTTTTCCATTGAATGATGTTTAGCACATAAGCCGTAATTCTCGTTAACTCCCGACCTGCGAGACTTCACTTCGGAGGATGGAGATACAAAACATTTTGGTTTCAGAGCTGCTGCTGCTCCTCATCAGGAGGTGAAAAGAGCGAATGATAATTCAGAGGCAAAGTCCGTATACAAAGCCCTCTGATCACATCAGAAGAGGAAATAAAAGTAAAACTCATAATGACACAAAACTGAGGCATGGCCATAAGATGTTATGCATTAATAAATCAGGTAAACAAATAATTAACATGTGGGAACGAGATAACAGAGTCATGGCCACATGTTACATGTGGGTAAATGATAAATAACTGGTGGCCAGTCCTTACTAATCAAGAACTTAAACCACACCCACATGTCCAGAAATGAACCCCGTTAGCTGAAATATGGCGATTTACGGATTTTTCATATCAGCCTACAGAATATGTGACTGGTAAAACTTCCCCCATCACTCCCATTTCAAAGTTAATGCTTGTAAATGATCATAAACATACTTTAGAGGGAGAAACTGGTTTTTGCTCCTGTACATCACGCCTGATGCAGTGTAAATGCAAAAAAATGTTTCCATTACACCTTTGTGATATACTGCTACATCAAAATGTCTAAAAGACCACCTTATGAGAGCGGAGAACTTTTTTGTGATGTTTGAGAGTTAATTTTACTTTAGGTGTTTCCACTGCCAATATTTTGTGGTGATATTTAGGTTTTTGTGAAATTCTGTGTAATGGAAACGCAACTAGAGATCTCATCAGGTCTGTAACCTCAAATATGGCACTTCTGTAGCTCTTACTTGGTAAATACTGAGAGTTTTTCTGTAGTTCAGTTTGTAAAACACACAGAAAAGACGCAAAACATCACAAGTCTGAAATGATCCTGTACAAACATAAACAGTCCTGCCAAAGTCTAGCTGGGTAAACGGAACGGTACGAAGCTGCTGAAAATTAGAGAAAATGGACGGTATACCAGTTCAGACTAAAAAATGATGCCATGAATTTGTCTAAGCAATGATAGGAACCCAGTGCAGTGAGAAGCTGTTTGAGGGGGGACCTTTTTCACTGCTGCACCAGTAAACCTGCAGCAGAGCAGCTGGGTTATTGGAGATGCTGAGCGGTTAAAATGGACGGCGACAGTAAAGCTGGAGCAGACTTTAAACATGATGGCTTATCTGTTGGGATACTTCAGCTTTAGAGGGTCTGATGTGGGCAAAATACTGTTTACTGAAGATTACAAAAGTCGCAGCAGGAGGAATTTGCGACACCACTTTAACTAACATGCATCAGAAAACCAAGAATCTCTGAAACTAAGATCAACACCCTCCACATCCTCCTGGAAAACTGAAAAAGATAGAATATGTTCCAGTAGATTGGCTTAAAACTAGGCTAAAGTTAGCCTCAGTGGAAAATGTGATTAACACCCGTCATAGATTAAATAAATACCATCAAATACTGTTAAATTTGTATATTTCTGTAAAACATTGTGATATATAGTTTTGATAATACCGCTCAGCAACATCAGTATTTACGACCCAGATCATAGGCATGTTTGGGGCTAATCCTGGCTACCTCACTTACAGCTCACTTATGGTTCTGGTAAGTGTGGGCCACATGTGGTCCAGACGTCAGAAGCTGGCTCGGATGTGGATTACAACAAGTGTTCTGTGCACCGGAAATGGTCCAAGTATGAGCTGGAGTTTGGGCAGCTTCGTTTTCATGGAGTCAAGGCCAAATAAAACTGTAGATGTGGACCATATTAGGGCCGAACATTTTTTTGCTATGTGAACAAGGACCAGACGGAGGTGAGGATAGCTGGCTTGGAGCTGATTGGCTGGCAGAAGTCTTAAGGCACGCCATCATGATGTTTCAGTTAATTTCTGAAGGTAAAAACTGACGTCAGCTGCATCCATCCATACATCACCAAAGTGAAATGCAAAGCGTGGATGCAGTGGAGGAAAGCAGCCGCCACTGGACTCTAGAGCAGTGGAGGCGTTCTCTGGAGGGACCCATCACGCTTCTCCATCTGGGAATCTGATGGAGGAGTCTGGGTTTGGCGGTTGCCAGGACAACGGTCTCTGGCTGAGATTATGTAAAGTTTGGTGGAGGGGGGATTATGGTGTGGGGTTTTTTGTTTAGGAGCTGGGCTTGGCCCATTAGATCCAGTGAAAGGAACTAGGGATGTCCCGATACCACTTTTTTGCTGACCAAGTACAAGTACGAGTACCTGCATTTGAGTACTTGCCGATACCGGGTACTGATCTGAGTGCCTGATTAATGGGGATGAGAGGCATTTCTTTCCTTTTCTTTATTTTGGTTTTGTTATACTTAAATAAAGAGAAGCATCTCTGCACACTCAGGTGTGATCCGGGCATGTTGCTGCCGGCTTACTATGACATTTAACTACCTTGTCAGAGCAAAAATAAAACCTTACATTAAGTCGTTAGAAGCTTATAAACAGCCTCTGAAGCAGCTGCGGTTTTCTGTATTGTAGCAATGCATCATCATCATTTTCAAACTCATACCAGCTTAACAAACATAAACTTGGAAAGCATAGGAAACAGAATTAGCAGGAAACTTACCACCAACAAAGTGAATCCTGAATGAACTGTCTGCAACTATATGTATGTATGTGGGGGTACCGCAGGGCCGATGGGAGGAAGAGAGGAAAAAAAGTCCGCTCTGACTGCCGCCAACATTTGAAAAGTAATTCAGGGACATTATACATGTCAGATATATATTCAGATATATACATATCCTTGTGTAATGAAAAGTATCTTCTGATTTTAAAAAAGATGTAAACTCAAAGCCGCCGCTGCCGCTCCTGCCGGCATGTATTTTCCTGCCGGCATGGCGGCGTAATCATAGCATGTCATGTGACGTCCGGTATCGGGTGCTGTTGTGAGCGAGTATTTCACGAGTATGAGTACAGCAAAATAGGCCAGTATCTTAGCGAGTACAAAAAACTGGCATCGGTATCGGGACGTCCCTAAAAGGAACTCTGAATGCTTCAGCATACCAAGACATTCTGGACTATTCATGCTCCCAACTTTGTGGGACCAGTTTGGAGCTGGCCCCTTCCTCTTCCAACATGACTGTGCACCAGAGCACAAAGCAGGTCCATAAAGACCTGGATGCAGAGTCTGGTGTGGAGGAACTGGACTGGCCTGCACAGAATCCTGACCTCAACCTCATAGAACATCTTTGGGATGAATTAGAGCGGAGACTGAGAGCCAGACCTTCTGGTCCAACATCAGTGTGACCTCACAAATGTGCTTCTGGAAGAATGGTCAAAGATTCCTGAGGCAAGGTACGCAATGGAGGGCCCAGGCGGGATTTGATCCCCAGATACTCAGGTGAGAGTCATGCGTGCCAAAGGGACATCCCCTTGGCCAAGTAACCAGGGTGCATGGTCACACGGAGGCATAGTGGCAGGACTGTCAACTGCCACATTCCCAGAAACACACTCCTAAACCTTGTGGACAGCCTTCCCAGAAGAGTTGAAGCTGTTCCAGCTGCAAAGGTGGACCATCAAATTGAACCCTATGGATTAGGAATGGGATGTCACTTAAGTTCATATGAGAGTCAAGGCAGGTGAGTGAACACTTTTGGCAATGTAGTGTATCTTTGGGCATTTTTCAATGGTTATTTTGAAATTTGGGACCTTTTCTAGCAAGTATACAGCGTATTCCTGCATATCACATAGAGTGCACCACTGTGTGACCCTACCAGAGTCCACATTGGGAGTTTAAGGTGGTCCAAATGCCTGATTCACCACAACCGGCTACAGCAGGCCCCTCATCTGAGGGAGGGTGATGCCATCACGGATCAGACAGCTATGATATGTTTGCATGTCTATCCAAACATGATTCCAGCTAAATGTTTGGGGAAAAAGTGACAGCTCTTGTCAGAAGTGATGCAGACAGATGTAAGTTTGATGGTTGAGGTCCCTGGTTTGTTCTGGGTGCTGCTAAAATTTCAAAATAGCAAAGCTCTTATAATGTATACCCGTGATTGGCAAACCTCTTCGCTCTGGCAAACACATCACTGGCAAAGTCTTTTGTTGGCGTGTCCTTGTCGAGACCCTCAAGAACCAAATCAACGTTGGCAGCTCCAGCAGTTGTGGCTTTAACTTTATCTATGCCTGAGATGTAGGAAATCAGAGCTCCTGGAACAGACAGCGTAAAAGAAGAAGTGCATTTAGCTAAACACAGTAATCTGTGAGCTGATTAGTAAAACCCAACAAGTAAAAAGGTAGTTTTCACCTTTGAGATGCTGTACACGGTTCCAGTTCGCCTCTGACTGCTTTAGAGTCTTGATAAGATGGACCAAGTATTTGGTCCCATCATTAATGTGTTCATGGCTGAACGGAGTGCCTGATGTTGCATGAAAGGTCTTATTGATCTGCACCAACAGGACAAGCAAGTCAACTAGAGACTATCCACTGTGGATCAGAGGAACACAAACAACCAACAGTCACCTCACAGACCTGCAGGAGTCCAAAGCAGTTGTTGTCAAACTTTCCATAACCATTTGACTTAAGGATGGTTCCACCTCGAGATTGTTTGGAGATGATGGCAGCAATGAGGGAGGGCCAAATGTGGTGCCTGCAGCAGAGAATGGACACATTACTGAGCAAATATTTACTGGATACCATTTTCTTAAGGGGGAAATGTTTTAACCGGAAAATGTTTCATGGTAAGGGGAATTCAAAGTGATGATGTGAATACAGTTGGGAGAAAACTATTGAACACGTCACCAGATGTAGGCAACAAACCAAGTAATGCACACATACAAAGAAATCCTAACATTTATGTCCATAAATGAAGTATGTGTAATATAATGAAATGACACAGGGAATAAGTATTGAACACAAGAAGAAATGGAGGAAAAAAAGATCTGAAAGCCAAGAAAGCAGCTGGAGTCTGCCAGTATTTAGAAAGTAATCCTGTCCCCTATCAGTGCAAAGTGATATCAGCTGGTTTAGTCCTGATCGATGCCTTTAAAAAGGTTTCTCATCACCAAGGTGTCAGACAAGAAGCACTCCACGATGGGTAAAAGCAAAGAGCTGTCTAAAGACATACGCAACCTTATTATTGCAAACACACTGAAGGCATTGGTTCCAGGTGCATTTGTAAACTTGTGAAAGTTCCAGTGAGCACCATTGGGACCATCATCCGGAAGTGGAAAGAACACGGCATGGTCATAAAGCGGCCACGGCCAGGTGCTCCTCACAAGATTTCAGACAGAGGAGTCAGAACAATCATCAGAAAGGTTCTCCAACAGCCCAGGACCACCGTGGAGAGCTTCAGAAAGACCTGGAACCAGCAGCTACAGTTGTTTCAGAGAAAACAAGAAGGAATGCACTCAACCGCCATGGCCTTCATGCACGCACACCACGCAAGACTCCATTTCTGAAGAAGAAGCAGGTTGATGCTGGTTTGAAGTTTGCAGCGCAACATCTGGACAAACCCATGACATTCTGGGAAACATAGTCTGGTCAGATGAGACCAGAACTGAACTCTGCAGATGTCATAAGACACAACATGTTTGGAGGAGAAACGGCACCAAAAACACCATAGCAACAGTGAAGTTTGGAGGTGGCAGCATCATGGTGGGGGCTGTTTTTCAGCATGTGGTACTGGCAGACTTCATATCATTGAAGGAAGAATGAATGGAGAAAAGTAGAGAGACATTCTGGGCCAGAATCTGCTGAAGATGAAAAGAGGCTGGATCTTTCAGCAAGACGACCATCCCACCACACAGCCAAGAAACACTCACCTGCTTTAAGAAGAAGAAGATAAAGCTGCTACAAATTCCCAGTCAATCCCCCCACTTGCAAATCTTTGAAAAGAACTGAAGATCCGAGTTGACAGAAGAGACTTGAAACTTTGAAGATTTAAAGGCAGTTTGTGAAAGAATGGACCAAAATCACACCTGAGCAACATATTCCACTGGTTTCTCCATACAGGAGGCGTCTGGAGGCTGGACCCACCAACAAAGGTTTTTGCACGAAGTAATAAATAAATTTCAGTAAGCATATTAAATACTTATTCTCTGTGTTATTTCACTGTATTACACATAATTTATGGACATAAATGTTTGGATTTCTTTGTATGTGTCCGTAGGGGATTATCACGCTTCCATGTTCCAGTTTCTGGAACTTGAAACATTTAGCCGCTTTCTCTTCCGGGCCAGTTCAATGTTCCTGCTCTGTTCCATTTTGTAAATTGAATAAGGCTGTGAAGTCTGCTGGCAACAAACAAACGTGCTACGTTGTTTTATTATAAAGTTCAACCCTTCACCGTGGCGAATTGATCGCTTTGATCCACTTCTTCCGTAGCATCACTTCAGTCGGGAATCAATGAAAACTTAAGTCTGGTTGGCATTTATCCGATTTACAAAGTGTAACAGAGCAGGGACATTGGCCCGGAAGAGGAAATGCTTCCGGAAAGTTCTGGAAAGCGTGATAATCCCCTAATACTTGGGTTGTTGTCAACATCTGGTAAACAATTCATGTCAATAGCTCAACTATAAATATATTTTCTAAGAATAAATGTTGGCGTGTTCAATACTTTTTCCCCTGTTGTATGTGTGTGTGGTAAGTATGTCTTGTGGTACAGGAATTTAACATTATGGACCAGTGTAATGAATGAACAACAATGAGGTTACTTCTAAAAGAGAGATGAATACCAACAATCTGTAGTTGAACATTTTGAAAAAAAAATGGAAGTTGGGTATTTCACTGGCAGTTTTTGAGTGTTTGGGTTTGAACTGTGTTTAGTTTGGATGTTGATGCTTGGTAAAGTCTTTTAGCTGAGTTTCTGCTATCATGGGTTTGTCCCTGAATGGGGTGTTAACCGGATTGTTGAGCAGAAATCTCACTAAGACCTTAGCAAACTGTTCCAACTACTGAAAAAAAGACAGAAGAAGATTTTGTTTCTGGTCATTGTTGGAACGTACTTCTTTCCTACATTCACTATTTTTTCTTTGTAGTTGGACATCGCGTTCAAGTCTTGGTCTGCAAGAATGTTGGATGCTTCCACTCCAGTCATCCCAACACCTGAGAAAATAAGCAAAGACACACAAAACAAGGAAAACTTTGGAGAAGAACAAGTTCCCCGATCCACAGACACACAGGTTTCCATTGCTGCTTTTTAATCACTCTTAGAAAACCTGTGATGGAAACTAAAAATGCAAAAGCCTTCACTAACATGCCAAATATGCACGTTTGCTCGTTACCAACTGTAATGTCCAGCAGTATTAATGTTAACTTTGTTTAGAATCAGTGAAATTCAGGGATTTTAAATTAGAAAAAGAGCCAATTGATCTTGCAAAGACAGAAAGTATTTAGCGCAAAGAAAAATTAGCGACTGTGATTGTTTTTGCTGGTTTTCCGACTTCTTTTGAGAATATGGCCACGACTCCTACTCGTTCAAGTCAAGCTAAATTATCAGTGAAAGCACCGGGATTGGACCGGTAAATTATCAGTGAAAGCAGCATATCAAGTTGGGGCTCATAGGCAGCGGTATTACAAATGTTAGAAAGAGCTAACATAAAAAACCGACCCTTACCTTCTCCCTCCTGTTGTGTTCGTTGATCTGATCAAATCGCCAACTTTGCCTGAATTCATGCCCCATGATTTATACCATTAAACAGTGCATCTCCTTACACTGGAGCAGACTTAAAAGCCTACAGAAATCTGGGTGCTTACCAGTTTTTTGTCACTGGCTGGGTCACGAGGACAAGGTGCTACGCTAACATCACCGTCTTCAGTCCTTATTAAAGGGAACACGATAAGAGTTTGGTTTACGACCTCGTCTGTTTGTGCAGCTGGCCGCGCAGCACGCAACCGTCATCTTTTAAGTTTTCAGGAAGATAATAGCAAAATAAAAGCTATATTCAGCTATCGACTGTCTGGTTTTAGATGAGCTTAAAGGTCACAGCCACAACTTTTTCATCAAAACAATTTCATCCACAGAACGTCTAAAGGAGTCCAGAATATAAGTACTCTACTTATTCTATAAGTATTATATCTGTGCAGAAATAGCATCTTCCTACATTTCTCAAATTCAAGTGGACAAAACACGAAGCAGAATGAGGGTGAAGGTAGCAAAGAGGCTCAAAAGCCCTGTGGAGGTTGCTGCTTTCCTCATGGGCATGTAGGTTAAACATTTGCTAATGCTAACTAACGGTTAGTCAGTTCTGTAACATTCCTAATGCTAATTGAGTAAGTGAGCGTCAGTGTGCCCCCTACTGGTGGGGAGGAATTAAACTTGTATCACCTTCAAAGATGCACTACACAACTTTTAGCAGTTTTCAGTGACGCGCCCCCATCGATAGCTAAACTAGCACCCATCTTGCATCAAACCTGTACTGTGAGCTCACTCCAGCCAGTAAAGGACAAAGACTCTCTTGTTCTGTCCCTTCCTCTCTTTCTTTTTCTCTCTTTCTTCGATGTCTCCTTGCGTTTCTTTGCTGAATCGGACATGATGCGCGTTCAAAAACACCCGCTGTGTTCATATTCGTTTGCTAGCACACAACCAATAGTCTACTGCAATGTCACGGCCACATCCCTGATGGGGATAATCGACGCAGATTTATAGTTATTTAATTCATACTTTACATCACGAAAATAAAACCTTTATGTTTATTGTTGCAAATTTGTGAGAAATCACTTTTGGACTTTTTTCCTATCTGTTTAAACTTTTTGTTAATCATGTATGATTCCTCTAAACCTGGGGAGGGGGGATGAATAGGGAATCAGAAATCAGACATATGGGAGATAGAAGTCCGACTTTTATCTTTGAGAAATGTTAAGATGCACCAATGCAACCAAGAAAAGAAGCTAGTCACCCTCTACAGTCCTGAAATCACTCAGATATTTAAATAGTTTCTGCAGAAAGCTGTTTTTTTTTCCTCCTGAAGTAATAAAAAAAAACATCAAATGTAAAACAATCCTGTTTAACCACTTTCTTAACCACTTTAGCCACTTTCTCCTCCTCCAGACATGCGACTCGTGCACTGACCGTTTCGGGGTTCCAGTTCATTTATCATAACAGTTGTTTCCGAAGCTCCACTTGTTGCGATCTGACTGAGATCTTCATCGTCTAAAACACAGGACACACACACTTGTAAAGGAATCATCTAACAAATAAAAAGTGGAATGTGTTGTTGTGTTCGGGGTCATCTAGCTGACAGTAAACTGCTCACCGGTGTAGTCCACATCACCTGCAGAAGACAGAGAGCAGCAGGTAAATAAAACGCCAGGTCAACAGCAACCTGACAGATGAGTGTTATTATTTACTAAATAAAAGCTAACAGTCAGAATCAGCGTGTGGAAGCGGACTTTCCAAGCAAACGGACTCTGATTTGAATCGAAAAAGCTTTGTGAATGCGCCCAAAGTGTTGCTCAACAAAATTTTAGCTTTGGAGCCCCATCATGCTTGTTTACCTGTTTTATTTTCTATAGGTTTGTTTTTATTATTTCTTTTAAACCACAATTCAAAATCAATGTCATGATTTTTATAGAATTTTTATTTATTACTTTTGTCAATTTCAGCTAATTCACTGACAGCTGATTTTTGGCCTTCTTTAATTGGAGAATATGAATATTGAATTTTGAGGACGACTGTATATATTAAAGTATATACAGGTCAGATTCTGAACTTAGTAACAGATGTACTAAGGCTCTGGAGTGGGGGCTCCCCTGGATCGTCAGTAACTGCCAGTAACGGCTAATAACGGAAGTGAGTAATTAGTTAGATTACCCTGTTGCTGAAAAGTAGTACCGTTAGTAATGTCGTTTCTTCTCATGACGTTATTCTCATCACTGATCCTAACTGAGTAAACGAGTGCGCCACCTACAGGTGGGGAGGAATTTAACTCGTAGGTATCACCTTTAATATTCAGGAGGGGCCTGAATATTAAAGGACATGAATATGTCAATTAATCTCCTTTTGACAAAGTAATATGCTAACGTAGGGATTTTTTTTTAATAGAAACATCTGAACAACAACTCATAAAAGAATTTAAGAAGACTCATAAGAAGATATTGGGGAAAGAAACCCGACCAGACCAAAGTGGAGATCCATGCGGAGGTCGGAGACTTACCAAGCAGTGGTTCTGTAACAAGAGAACAGAAATGCATCATGTTTACAGCAGACCTGCACCGCAGATGATCTGTACTGTGAAGCAAAGCTCACCTCCCTCTTCTCCAGCCCACCAGGCAGCCATCTTTCCGCTGTAAATATCTACAATAAGAGACACAGCTCAGCTCAGGCTCAGTTTCAAGTCCTCACTTTCAGTTGGGGAAAAACGCAGTAAATCCCCACCTGCCACTTTAAATCGCAGCTCCTCATTCATCCAGAGCACGACAACCATAATCACAACCACCATGAAGACAGAAAGCAGCAGGAGTAGAAAGGGAAAAGATGCATCCTTCGAGGGAATGAAGTCATCTGTAAAAACAGGAAGTCACTGGGTGAAGATGACGAGTCAATGTCGGGTCAAAGACAGAGTTTGTACATTTCTACGCAGTTAAAGTGAATGTTTGGCCTAAGCAGCTTCATTCTCTTCAGATAAACAGTCATTTCCTCGGGTTAGAACCAGGGGCGAAGCTGCCCGACCATTGGCCACCCCCATGCTTTAACCGGACAACACCCAAGCAGTTACAGAGACCCCAAGCTGTTTCCAAACCACTTTTCCTTCTTATTTTATACACTAGCTACCCCATACAGTTGGAATTTTTACGATCAGACATGCAGAAGCTGAAAATCCCACTTTGAAGCTTTTCTCACTGAGATATTGCGATTGGGGAAAGAAAGCTTCTGCCTCACAGGGGAAACCCAAAACTGCTTCCAAACCACTTTTCCTTCTTATTTTACACACTAGCTACCCCATACAGTTGGATGTATATAACATGCGCTCTGAGGTATCTACTTATGGCCATGTGAGTAATGGGCTCTCTCTGGCCACCCCTGTGAAAAATGTCTGGCTCTGCCACTGGTTAGAACAACAGGTTGTGGAGATCTGATTCATCCTTCAATGTCTGCAGACTCAGGACTGCTACCAGTGTTCAGTCATTACTTCCTGGTTTACTCTAGTGGTGCCCCATGATCACCTTTCATTGATTATTTAATTGAATATTTATCATTTTTATTGGACGCTTCCATAATTGTTAATGATTGAACTATTCGCATCCTCAACATGGTCTCCGGGACCAGTTCTCCAGGATCCTTAAAGGACTTTCCAAAGTTCTTGAGTCCAGGCTCTGGGGAGGCCATCAAGCCTGTTGAGGTTTGGGTTCTGGGGAGGATCCATCCTTCTATCAGTCAGTCCGATTCATCCTGCAGTGTCTGCAGATTAACAGACTGTTAGAACGGATATCAATATTCACTCATTAATTACTGGTTTATTGGTTTATTCCAGTGGTGCCCCATAATTGTTTTTCACTGATTGTTTTTTTGAATATTAATAACTGTCCTTGGACACTTCAATAATTACTAATTATTAAACTAGGTCCTATTAATCCTCAGTGTAACTTCATGATCAATTATCCAGGATCCTTGAAGGACTTTCCAAAGTCCTTTTCTTTATTCCTTTCTGTGTTCAGAAGATCCCACACTACTTCAATAATGAAGTCCGGATTCTGGAAAGGGTCCATCCCTCCTTCAGACCCCTTGAAGTCTGGGTTCTTGAGAGGATCTGTCCCTCTATTAGACCCAATGAGGTCCAGGTTCTTGGGAGGATCCATCAGACCCATTGAGGTCTAGGTTCTTGGGAGGATCCATCCCTCCATCAGATCCATTGAGGTCCAGGTTCTTGGGAGGATCCATCCCTCCATCAGAGACCATTTCTGATGAGGCTTCGGTCAACAGTAGATGGATCAGCTGAAGGTCCAGATTCATCTCTGGTCCTGGTTCAGGTCTTTGCTGGATTAGCTCTTAGAGAGTCACCTTGTTGCTGCTAGAATCCTGTTTCCTGTCATCTGATCTCTGCTGGTTTTGTCAGATGAAACTAAAGAACTGGAAACAGTTGTGTGTTGAACTGGTTCATACGATACGATATGATACACTTTTATTGTCAGATGTGTTTGAAATTTCTGGCTGAAAATTGTCCAGTTCAAGAACTGGACTGGAAATAAGCGAAGATGTCTAAAGAAAACCTTTCAAAGACCCTCAGGAATTCTGGAGAACTATAGATCAAGACCCTTTATAAGATTTCAAGTCTGGAAGTAACGTACAAACGTGACGGCTGCATTGCAGAGTTGTGTTGTATGTATTTTACCAGTAACGCGGATTCTCTTCTCTTCCACCAGCTTTGCTTTGGGAATCTCCAATCTGCAGATAAATGTCCCGTTTCCTTTCAGCTTTCCTGTCAAACCAACACATTATGGGACAAACCGTCAAGATTCCCGTCTCTGGAACATATACAAGTCTGGTTTATTTGAGCACGCTCCAGCATGACCAGTGAGTCTGAACAGGATTTATAACCACAACAAAACCAGAAATATTCTCTCATGCCAAAACACTCACATGTAAAACTTCTAAAAGCATCTTTAACTTTGCTGTGCTGAGTAGATTCAAAGGAAAATGAAGGCACCTTCAGCTGCATCCACCTTCACGCTGACAGTAACGGAGTGGAGGCTCCTCTGCATGACCGTCCTCTTGGTCTCCGCGTTGATGGCTTTCCCATCGGCGTCCAGCAGTGAGACGTTAGGCTGCAGGTTACGGACGCTGGACTCGCACGCCACAAAAAGCTCGTTGGCTGAAGAGCGGCGGACGCTGATGTCGAACTCAAGCACCTCCCCTGCAGGCAGACACACCCGTCACCACCACTCAGCCAGCATCTCCTTCCAGAGTCATAGATCTCAAACACCAGTTGAACTTAAACCAGCCGGAGTTGGACGACCAGTCAGCTTCTTACCAACAATTAGAGAGACTTCTGTTCCCACAGGTGATCCCTCCAGGACGCAGCTGGACCAGAACAAACCACAAGACAGATTCATTTCATTCTCTTCATGCAGGGAGACGATCTGAAACACTGCAGAGATTTCTGATGGGCATCTGGTCACATTTGTCCCAGACAGGCTGCTGACAGGGACAGTGACCTCCCTCCTGTCTGTCATTCTGTCTAACGGATTCGCTCACATGTAGCTGCCGGTGTCGTTCAGGTTGACGCGCAACTTCAGAGATCCGTCCGCCAGGAGCGCCGTCCTCCCCATGTACTCCGGCGCCTTCTCCTTCTCCAGCTGCTTCCCATTACGCATGGCGTGAACCGTGAGGTTAAACGGGGCGTGCACACGCAGCCACTCCTGCCAGGCGACTTGCGACAGCTGGATGGGTCCGGCGGACCTGCAGGGGAGGACAGCATCCGTGTGGACGACTGCAAACACCGGATCCAGGTCACTCTGTGGAGGCGAATCTGCAGCGTAGAAAAAGACACAGCAGGTGATATTTATGGTTCTTACAGTCTAAATAAACAAATCTGATTTCAGATAACGTAGCAGCAAGACACAGCCATGCAGTTTGACACACAGTCAGAATAAAGTGCTGCCTCCTGGTGGACAGGAGGACGAACACACCCTGGACATGTCAAACCTATGATGTCCTCTCTGTCTGCTAGTGGACAGGGACATGTAATTTGTGTGGCATCTTATGGTGAAAAAGATTGTGTTTTAAATGTTTATATCACAGACAATTTCAGCCCATTTTTTGGGGGGTGCTGAAGCCCCTAAATATACAGCAGGGGAAAAAAGTATTAAACACGTCAACATTTTTCTCAGAAAATATATTTCTAGTAGAGCTACAATCCAAGTAATGCTCACATACAAAAGATATCCGAACATTTATGTCCAGAAATGAAGTTATGTGTAATGTAGTGAAATGACACAGGGAATACGTACTGAACACATGGAGAAATGGAGGAAACAAAGATCTGAAAGCCAAGAAAGCAGCTGGAGTCTGTCAGTATTTAGAAAGTAATCCTGTCCTCTATCAGAGCAAAGTAATAACAGCTGCTTTAGTCCTGATTGATGCCTTTAAAAAGGTTTCTCATCACCAAGGTGTCAGACAAGAAGCATTGCATGATGGGTAAAAGCAAAGAGCAGCCTTATTATTGCAAACACACTGAAGGCATTGGTTCCAGGTGCATTTGTAAACTTGTGAAAGTTCCAGTGAGCACCATTGGGACCATCATCCGGAAGTGGAAAGAACACGGCATGGTTATAAAGCGGCCACGGCCAGGTGCTCCTCACAAGATTTCAGACAGAGGAGTCAGAACAATCATCAGAAAGGTTCTCCAACAGCCCAGGACCACTCGTGGAGAGCTTCAGAAAGACCTGGAACCAGCAGCTACAGTTGTTTCAGAGAAAACAAGAAGGAATGCACTCAACCACCATGGCCTTCATGCACGCACACCACGCAAGACTCTATTTCTGAAGAAGAAGCAGGTTGATGCTGGTTTGAAGTTTGCAACACAACATCTGGACAAACCCATGACATTCTGGAAAACATAGTCTGGTCAGATGAGACCAGAACTGAACTCTTACGATGCCATAAGACACAACATGTTTGGAGGAGAAATGGCACCAAAAACACCATAGTAACAGTGAAGTTTGGAGGTGGGAGCATCATGGTGGGGGCTGTTTTTCAGCATGTGGTACTGGCAGACTTCATATCATTGAAGGAAGAATGAATGGAGAAAAGTACAGAGACATTCTGGACCAGAATCTGCTGCATCTGCAGCTGCTGAAGATGAAAAGAGGCTGGATCTTTCAGCAAGACGACCGTCCCACCACACAGCCAAGAAACACTCACCTGCTTTAAGAAAAAGACAGGATTACTTTCTAAATACTGACAGACTAGCTGCTTTCTTGGCTTTCCAGATCTTTTTGTCTCCATTTCTTAATGCCTTCAGTACGTATTCCCTGTGTCATTTCACTATAAACATGACTTAATTTATGGACATAAATGTTAGTATTTCCTTGTATGTGTGCATTACTTGGGTTGTTGCCGACATCTGGTGAAAATTTTGTGTCAATAGCTCAACTAGAAATATATTTTATGAGAAAAACGTTGACATGTTCAATACCTTTTTCCCCGCTGCATAAATATATATTATTTTCTACTGTATGTACTTTTTTTTTTTTTACCAACTTCAAAAGTATAACAAACTGTATCCCACCCCTCAAAAGTGGTTTGATCCCATCCATCTTGCATATTTCAGATAGCAGCAGTAACAGCCCAACTTTGCTTTTATAAAAAATATTTTAAATGTAAGTTTGGAAAACTGTCAGTCTCCATAAATAAGGAGGATAAATGGGGTTGTGATGGATCTGGTTCACTGCTTAGACACAACACCAGCATGCCCATAATAAGCTTGTCTCATCCAGATAAAAACTGACGCTGGATGATAAAACTTTAATCTAAGGCTTGATAATGGTCAGAAAGTTTGTTTCTGCATGTTGTTGCAGTAAATAGTTTCTAAATTTGATGTTTGCATGTCTAGGAGCTCCACCCCTGCTATCTGATGAACAATTTCCTGTCATTTGTGAGTTTCCTCTCTTTTTAAGGAACAATAATTAGGATTAAACTATCTGCCATATTGTGGGAGGGAAAAATAAACCTTCAAACCTATTATTCTACAGGCCAAAATTTTCTCTGTCTACAACAATAAAAGGGTCGTTCTACAAAAACGTCTGCTTTTGGGATGGCAAAATGTAAAAAAAAAAAAAAAAAAAAAATATTCCATATTTAAACTTGAACTACGTTGTTACATAAGTTGTTGACTTTATGATTACACATAAATGAAAGCTTTTTTAAAAAATATACATTTATCTAAAAGACCACATGAGCTGCTTTTTTGTTTCTGGCGTTACCTCACTTTTTTGCATAAATTAAGGCTTTTATAAAATATGTCTCAGTCTCTTCAGCACATGTAGTCAGAGTCAGAGAAGAACAATAATAATGCAAAACAGTCAGGAGACTGTATTTCATAAATTTGTTAAGGTTCATTAATAGTGACTGAAAGACTTTTATTCATTTGTGCAGCCATGTTTTTGCTACAAAAATGAAAATAATTGAAAATCTGGCATAAACATTAAAGAATGCAGTCCTTAAAATCTTAACTTATGAGTAAAGCAAAATTTATGTTTGTTAAATTATTATTATAATGAGAAATATGACCTATTTTATGAATGAATATAAAGAAAATCTCAGTAACACCTGTGACATACACAAGTCAAAAGATGCTTATTTATTACTGATATACTGATTCTCATTGGTGTTACCCCTGAGGAAGGTAACCGACAATTTTCACAAAATATGCATTTTACAAAATGGCTGCTGCAGAGCATGACACCACATGTTGTTAGTCACGATCTGTTATAATACATAAAGTCATTTCATACATTTGAATTCAATTAATTTGCAATTGCCTGCAGATAAAGTAGGAAACAGCAGTGACGTCAACTAAAAGCTTCACATAAAATCCTGACATAAATGTTGATATTTCTGAAAACTGAAAAGGGACAATGCTCTTATCACGACCTTTCCTTAGAGATCTTCAGGAAAGAGGTCAAAGGGAGTCAAGTAATGTCATCAGTGTGATTTCTTTTTCCAAAATAAAAGACTTTTGTTGCTTGGTAACACCAGTGACATGACTGTGGGGGACAACTCCTTTATAAATATTTTTCATGATATTTACTTGAAATTTGATTTTAATATATCATTTTCATCATATAGTTACCCATACATTTTTGTATTTTGAATGGTAGAAAAATACATTTTTTAACTCAATGTACACTTTCTCTCCATAAATGACTGTGGGGACGAGCACTTTTGTGGTGGTTGTGGTTCTAAATAACTGAATAAAAAGCAAATATTACCAAGACGATGGCTCCAAATGGTGTAGTTCAAATAAAAAGTTTTTTAAAGTTTTAAAAAATTGATTCCCCCCCCCCCCCCCCAACACAGTTTTTCAAGAGTAATATTTTTCTAAAGACAAGGAAAAGAAAAATGGATGTTTCTGTAGAATGAGCCAAACGTTGGATGACCAAAGGTGGACATTAACTCAGCAACAAGGTTATCGGCGTGTTTTTTTTCGCTCTTTCTTTTTTAAATATAAAATTTTAAAAAGAAAGAAATCGAGTTTTTGGCCTCAGCGTTTACCGTAACAGCTCCGCTGCATGAAACACAGGTCAGTGAGTTCGCTGCAAACTCATGTTTGCCGTCTCACCAAACTCCACGGACAAACCAAGTAATTTAAAAAGAACTCGCTTCTCAGAAAAAGAAACATTCAATAGAAAAACACAACTTTAAAGCAAATAGTCTTCTGTCTATTTCGGCATTAATAACGCCTTCATTAACTGTTAATTTTATACGTAACATGAATGAATACTTCACACCGTAGTATCAGGGCGGAAATAACGGTTCTACAGAATGACGTTGAACTGTCGCGTGCGCCTCACAGCTAACTGCAGTCTCTAACCACACCTGCAGCCGTTGGTCTCATATAAAACGCTTCATCATAGCGGAACCCTGAAGTTCCAGCAAAAACGCAGCTGAAACACATTTAGCTTGATGATTATTGTTGTTGTTTTTGTTATTGTTTAGCTCGCTCACCTTTGTGCTGAAGCGTCCTACCGCTACAAAAGTGCCAAACACAGCAACAGAGGAGGAAGGCTCGCGCGGGCTCCATCTGAGCAACACGCCTCGCGCCGTTTGACAGGAAACCTCTCGACTGATAAAACTCCGAGAACTTGGAGAGTAGCCCCAAAGACGTGCTGCGTTCAAAGTCAACTGGGCTTTTGGGGATTTCACGCTTCAAGCCATGAAAAATAAAACAAAACTCCGCCAGCATCTTCTTTATTCTTTAAAGGCTCCAGGATTCTGTCCTTTACACAAGAAGAACTATCAGGTCCTCCGCATGTTTTTCTACTGTGGGCACAAAAAAAGGATATCCGAGGTACCGTGAACGCAACATCAGGGTAACATGATTACAGGTTCCATAATCTATAAATTCTACCTTCACATCGATATTTTGATCAAACTAAACGAACAAGGGAGCATCAATACTCCCACAAATTGGTCATTTTAATGCCTGGTACTACTTAAGTACACTTGCCTGGACAAATATAATGAAAATAGCAAAAATAGCTCATAAAAGTTCAGTTCAAGAACTGCATCGGCATTGTTCTGCCAAAATCAGCTTTTAGGCATTCTAGATTTTCTCTTCTGTCTCTTTTAGTCACGATTCACACCACAGTTGGTACTCAATTGCATAATTATTTTTGATGGCAAGGGTGGTCTCTTAATTGTTTTTTCATGGCTGTATACACACAGACACATCTAATAATTCTCATCTAATAATTTGTTGTCTTTGTCGTTTATTTGGTTAATTCTAATTTATTTATTTATTTTACTTTTTCTTTTACATTTTTTATACATACACTTGCATTTAATGTTACAATAAAACACCTAATTCCAGGTCTCTGGAATGAAAAATAATGTATTTTAGATGATGATCGGAGTAACTTTTGCAGATCTAGAAGTTACTTCAAATGTGCATTTGTGTACATTTCTACTTGAACTGACTCACCTGAGGTCAGATCGATGACGTCAGACAGAGAAGATAGAACAAGATATCTTCTTGTCTTGGAAATGTTTATCATTTATTTTAAGGAGATTATATTTAATGTCCACTGTGTCATTTTCACATGTGAGAAACTCATCCCGCCTGTAAGGCCAGACTTTCTACTGGAGTCATGTTATGTACCAAACCAAAATGAAACGCTAGGGGGAGCTGTGGGACGTTTAAAGAGCTAAAGAGTCAAAAGTTGAATGATAGCTGATCACTTTATTACTGACTGATAGAAAATGATGGAAAGACCAAGAAATCAGCTCCAATCCCTTAATGGGAGAACTGATTTACAATTGTATAAAACCAAAGTACATACAGTTAAAAAAAATAAGGGAGAAATAAAAAATAAGACTAGAAAAACAAAAAGACAAACAGAAAAAAACAACTTATATATTGTAATAATTGAAACAACAGTAGCTGGTAAATGGGACCAGAACTGTTTTTATTTGCGGTTTATGATAAAAACATAAACTCTTTCATGTTTCTGTGTTGAAAACAAAGATCATTTCAGTTTTTCAAGTTTCTGAAAGTCATGGTTTGTTGGGTAAAAACCAAGAGACATTTCTTATTGAATAAAATGAGGCAGAAATAAAATCATTCTTATTTTAATATTGTTTGTTTCAGTACCACGAAAAATAAAGTAAAAGCAGTTTTTTAGAAAATAAATAATTAAATAAAACTGAAGCGGAGTTTTCTGATTTCCTGCATCCAGAAATGAAGCAATTCTCTCTTGTTGCTAGGAGCGGCAGCTTCCCTCAGCGTGCGCCGTGATTGGTCCACTGCCCGCCACCTCTGACCAATCAGATGCCAGTGCGTCCGTCATGAGAATGCATGATCCCCGTGTTATCTGTTCGGCCTGAATACTATGATTTATGACCAGTACCACGGTACTCCTTGCGCGTGGTGTGAGTGAACACGTACTTGTACTTGAGTAATTTTCCTTCTTAAAGGCGCGAGCGTGTTTTGATTGGCGTGATTTAATCACGTGAGATTAAACAACAGGTTAGAGAGCAGCGGCTTTCTGTCGCTGTCCTCTGGTTCACAGACAGACTGATGGGCTGTACTGCAGGGCTGCTGCTGGCTGTCATGGCGGGGCTGGAGAGCGCGCGCAAACAAGCACACGTACAACTTCCGCTTAAGGGCTCGGACATTTAATCTTTACAAAATAAAAGTTTTTAGAGGAAACTGTCACACAACATCAAACCAAAACAATACAATTAAAATATCTTTTTAAAAGAAATCAACAGCCTGCAGCTTGGTGATTAAATAGACTATATATATATATATATATATATATATATATATATATATATAGTCTTGTATATATACATACATACAAGGTTTATTCATTGTCTAGGTTTTAACTCTTGGCCTATCTTCATTTTGAAAAACAAAGATAGTCCCATTTTCATTTTGAAAATGGGACTTCACTACCAAGTACATTTGTACGTATTAGAGTTTTTTTGGGGGGGTGGCTGTGCAAAAACAAGACTAGAGTCCAAACTAGGTCTGTCAAAAAATTAATCCTGATTAATCACATTACTTTTTATCACTTCTAACATATTTAGGATTAAAGGTGTCTCACCAGGAATTCTGCATTTATCTTTAGTAGACAGACTTTTGAAACCCACATGTCTCCCTAAAGTCCTTCAGATGTCTGTAGTTTAGTCCAGAATGTAGCTGATATGATTCTCACAGGCTGACTTCACAACTGTCTTAACGTGAAGCTGAAATTCAGGTCTGAGTCCTGGAATACTCTCAGATTTCTGGCTTGGTTTTAGCCTTTAAGTTGTAGAATAAAATTTTATGTGTTTTCTGCACATAGCAGTACTAAATAATAATTTTTAAAAATCTCTTTTTTGACAGTGGGGTTAATTTAGGATAAATTTCTTGACAGCCCTAGTCCAAACATATGACTAGGAATGATTAGAATAATTATCTTACCTAAATCAAGCTCCAAAAGCTCAGATTCTGACATGCACGTGAAAGCCACATGTAACATAAGTACTAGGGATGCAACAATACATGTATTTGTATTGTATTGTTGCACCCCTAGTAAGTACTTTTTGTATATCAGACATCTTTTACATTTACATCTCATTTTACATGTCATTGCCACCTTCTCCCCTGTCTTAAAGGACAACTTTCTTTTTTTCAACCCGGACCTTATTTCTAGGAGTTTATACGTACATTTACTCACTGGTAAAGTTTCTGCATCACTTTGAGTCCTTTGGAAGATATTACGCTGAGTCGCCCTTCAGTGTATGTCTTATATAGTGGCTGCATCGTATCTCCCATTTTACTGGAGGAACACTGAAGGGTGACTCAGCGTAATATCTTCCGAAGGACTCAAAGTGATGCAGAAAGTTTACCAGTGAGTAAATGCACGTATAAACTCCCGGAAATAAGGTCCAGGTTGAAAAACAAGAAATGTATTCCTTTAAGTCTTTTAATCAGTCTTTAAAAAATTCCCTGGATGAATCAGATCGATGGACACTCATTAGGGTCCAACAATACATGTATTTGTATCAAACCGTTTAGTAAAGGTGTGCATCGAACCGTGACCACCAGGTATTGAATATTGAACAGAATTTTAGTTTATTTGATCAATCCCCCCCCTCCCTCTTTTTTTCCCCCCTTCTTCTCCCTCTTTTTCTGTTGATCTGATTTATCCAGGTGTGTCTGACCATTTGCTGAGATCACACACACCTGGATTAATCAGTTCATCCAATCATGAAAGACAGGAAACAAAGGTGCAGTATTAAATTCAGGAAGTACTGGAGCTGTGCATAAAGCCCATTTGTTTTCTGAAGATGAGCTCTGTGTTGAAAACTCAGTAGATCTGTGTTCAAATACATTCAGATCTGGTAAGTGGAACTACTTACGGTTTCATGTTAAATGACCCTGATGGCAAACTGTTGTGAACAAAAGCACAACAGGTTTAAAAAACATTTGAAATGTATTTTTTGTATCGAAAAAGTATTGAACCGTGACACTAAAGTACCGAACCAAACCAAATTGAGATTATTTTGTATTGTTGCATCGCTATCACTCGTGTTTATCAATCATCTGCGAAATAAATAAATAATTTATCTATCTTTTTAAAAATGAAAATAGGCTACATGTTGTGTTTATTGAAAACTGACCCTAAGGGGGAAGACTACCACAAGACGTGCTATAACCAGCGCTATGAATGTCAGCATGTGTGTGGAAGACGTGTAATAGTACAACTATCTTCTCTGACTTGATTTTAATGTCGGTTCTGGGTCTGTGTGCTGTTCATGTTAGCGGGGCTTTAATTTTGAAAGCCTCCCAGGCGGCAGGGCGGAAGTGAAGGGTCTCGCGCTTCGCAGGCTTGACGTGCCGCTGGCGCTGATGGCGGCGGGGCTGGCGGAGGGTCGCACCGATGAGGGAGAGCGAGGAGGCGGGGGACAGAAGAGACAGAGAGAGGAGGCCCCGGCGTACCAAGCACCGACACCCCGCGAGACGAGCCGCAACCACACCGACTCCCGCAGCTGCGAGGCCCGCTGACAAGCTCCGTGGAGGGGGGCGGACGGCTGGAGCGGTAACGGTTGTTTTTGTGTTTTAGCTACAGGGGGGGGGATTTCACCGCTAACGGCATCTGGAGGGTCCGTCTGCGGACTCGCTGGTTGTGAATAGAAACGTTGTCATACGTGTGCTCAGATGTGGTGCGCGAGCTTCAGAGAAACTGCGTGGTTGTGTGTGTGTGATAACAGGCGCGTGTTGTGTAAACATATTCCGTCTTCATTTATGGCCTCTATGTATATGCGTGTTGCGTTCACTGACCAGCAGCAGTCATGTTTACCAGGCTGCGATGGCTGTTTGCCGTTTGTGGTTGTGCGTACGTGTGTGTGTGTGTGTGTGTGTGTGCGCGCGCGCAGCAATGCAGCATGCAGCCTGAACTTGGCCAGGTTAGAAACTCTTTACAGACCACCAACGTTGCTGGTGATCCTCCTGAACTCTGCAGCAGTGTGTGTGTGTGTGTGTGTGTGTGTGTGTGGGGGGGGTGTGTGTGTGTGTGTGTGTGTGTGTGTGTGTGTGTGGAGAGAGAGAGAGAGAGAGAGAGAGAGAGAGAGAGAGAGAGTATAAGAGTATTATACCTGTTCATTGTGCGGACAAGTGTCAGAAGACCCAGGAGTAAGGACAGTTGTGTAAAGTGAGGACATTTTGCTTGACTCGCGCGCGCACACACACACACACACACACACACACATACATACATACATACATATATATGTGTATGTATATATATATATATATATATATATACATACATAAATTGATACAGTATAACACGTGATGTGTAGGAAGGAGTGGGAATTCCTCAAAAGTTTATACTTCTATTCCTTTTTTAAACTTGATTTGATTATGAATCGGTATTATTATGTTTCTTTGGGGTCTTTTAAACTTACAGAAGAGGATTAGGGCCACTGAAAAAAAAAAAATTCTAAGAAACAAGTCAGAATTCTGACTTTTTCCCAGAACATAAAAAAGTTAAATTTAAGGATTTTTTTCAAAATTTTATTTTATTTCCAAACAGTCAGAAATCTGACTTTTTTCCAGAACATTTTTAAAAAAAATTTTTTTCCCAGGAATTTTTCTTCAATTTCTGAAAAAGTCAGAATTGTGACTTTTTCAGAAATTGGAAAAATAATTTCCTTAATTTTTTTTTTTTTTTTTTAACTTTTACAATTTTCCTGAATTTTTTTACAGAATAGTATTTTTTTTTCAGTGGCCCTAATCCTCTTCCATATAAACTGTTTTCTTTTGTCTTAATATATATTTTTCTTTTTCTCTTTTTCATTTGTTTGAAATAAATTTTCATTCACACATTCATTCATATAGATATATGTATATGCATATATATATATATATATATATATATATATATATATATATATATATATATATATATAAATAAATATAGACATATGTTATATATATGTAAATGTTATGTTATCGGTCCGCTAACTATCGGCCGATAACAGGAAATTATTACATCATTCTGATAAGTTCAATATCATAACAATTTCTCCGGTAACATATATTATTTTTGTCAGTGCGGCAGTATTTTTTCAAAAACTCTCATTTACATAGTTCTGACCTGTCAGTCATTATCATTGTTTACAAATAAACTTTTTTCAGATTGTGTAAACACACAGTAAATATTTAATTTACCTTGTCAGCATCATTTCTATGGTTTTCATCTTCTCAATTGTACTTCTTTAGTTTGTAATCCTGATGCATGCATGTAGTTCAAGGAGCCTTTATTTCTGTATCAGTAAGCGATGCACCTTATTTAAGTTGCTGTGCATTTGAGATATCAAATAGTTTTGTTTGATATCTATTAGAAAATGTTGAGAGGCTTGCTGATAGTTTTTAACTGGAAAAAATGAATATTTCTTCATTTAAAGAGTAAAAATTCTTTTTGGTTTTGTTAATGGTATTGATGTCATGATTAGGTATGCATGTATGTATGTGTGTAATCGGTTCCAGTTATTTCTGCTTCTATTTACCTTCTATCCTCACAAACAAACTCGGCTGCATCAGAAAACAATTCTTTCTTTATTTCAGACCATTTTTCTTCTTCTTCTTCTTCTTCTTCTTCTTCTTCTTCTCAGACATAGAACTTTCCGCTCACTTGTTGATCTTTGGCTGCTCCTGATTGGACGTTACCGTCAGTTTAAAGGGTATTGAGGTTCTCTCCATCACAGTTTAGCCCACAGAGTCTCACACTGCAGTTCCTGAGACGCTGCTGGTCAAAGACGACAAGCGCACCAAAGGTCTGGTGGACTTTTAATGGTCAAAGAGGAAGGAAACAAAAATTCCAGATTGTCATGAAAACAAATTTGATGTAATCTATGAAACTGATTTGTTTCTCAATCCAACCTAAAACTGTTTTAATCATTAGATCAGAATATAATAACCAGTTTAACTTTGTTTGTTGGCAGCAGATGGTGAGAATTAAAGAGGAAATGAGACGATCAACCAGCCTAACGTGATTTACTAGACCTGGTCTTATCAATAATTATATACCAGCCGTGGAAAGATATAAGCATATAAAAGAAAAACGTAGTGAAGTTTAATGTTTTTAGGACAAGAGCGCCGCCATGTTGCAGTTCTCTAAGCTCTGACATCATCGGGTTGGTCTGCGCTCTGACTCCGTATTACATCATCAGGAATCAGCAGCAACGCTGCAGGATAATAGCAAGCCGGAGCACGTTTTAGAAGATTAATATGATGGAAAGCGAAGCTGGGAGGCCAGTCCAGATCCAGATCCTGATCCTGATCCAGATCCTGGACCGATGCTTTCCGGCCATTGTGCTGGTGTTAGGAGGAGGGGGGGGGGGGGGGGTCAGCACCTGTAGGGTGGCTGCTGTTCAGAGATGCTGGAAGCTGTCTGCTGTTAGGAGGTCCACGTGGACCAGGTCACGTCAGGAGGTCCACGTGGACCAGGTTGTGTCAGGAGATCCACCTGGACCAGGTCACGTCAGGAGATCCACCTGGACCAGGTCATGTCAGGAGGTCCCGTGGACCAGGTCATGTCAGAAAATCCATGTGAACCAGGTCATGTCAGGAGGTCCCGTGGACCAGGTCATGTCAGGAGGTCCACGTGGACCAGGTCATGTCAGAAAATCCATGTGAACCAGGTCATGTCAGGAGGTCCACGTGGACCAGGTCATGTCAGGGGTCCACGTGGACCAGGTCATGTCAGAAAATCCATTGAACCAGGTCATGTCAGGAGGTCCCGTGGACCAGGTCGTGTCAGGAGGTCCACGTGGACCAGGTCATGTCAGAAAATCCATGTGAACCAGGTCATGTCAGGAGGTCCCGTGGACCAGGTCATGTCAGGAGGTCCACGTGGACCAGGTCGTGTCAGAAAATCCATGTGAACCAGGTCATGTCAGGAGGTCCACGTGGACCAGGTCGTGTCAGGAGGTCCACGTGGACCAGGTCATGTCAGAAAATCCATGTGAACCAGGTCATGTCAGGAGGTCCACGTGGACCAGGTCATGTCAGGAGGTCCACGTGGACCAGGTCGTGTCAGGAGGTCCACGTGGACCAGGTCGTGTCAGGAGGCCACGTGGACCAGCGTGCAGGAGACCCGTGACCAGCAGTCAGAAAATCCACATGAACCAGGTCATGTCAGGAGGTCCACGTGAACCAGATCACGTCAGGAGATCCACGTGAACCAGGTCACGTCAGGAGATCCACCTGGACCAGATCACGTGTGGAGGATTTTGTTTAACAATCTGGATTACACGTATGGATTATCGTACCGGGAGGTGGACGGTTTGGAGGCGGCGTTGTCCCTGAAGGAGATCTGGTCGGAGAGACGGGAGCGTCCGGGAAAACAGCAGCAGCGCCAGGAGGTAGGCTAAGTAAGCTAATGGTACGCTAACTATGCTAACGTACGTAACCAGCAGGTACGCTAACTAAGCTAACGGTAGTAACCGGTGGTTTAATGTAAAAGAAATTAAATGTTATAGCGAGACAGGGATACGATGGGAACGATGCAAAGCATCCAAGCTGCAGGATGAAGAGGGAGAGCGCGGTGTTTGGTAGAACCGGACCCGCCGTGGAAAACTGGGAGTCCTGGTCAGAAAGTTTTTATGACGTCATTTCAGATCAACCTGCTGCAGATGTTCTGCTCATCATCAGGCTGTGGGAGGATTTATGAGTGTTTAATAAGCGGCTCAAAGAGGAACAGAGGAGAGTTACGTACGGATGCTGATACGTACTGATGCTGCAGACCCGCCGTTAGTGGATCTCAGCTTATAAACGGTGATATTAAATATACAGAGAGCAGCTTCAGGCTTTCGTCTGCGGACCTTTAGCTACCAAACTCCAAGTCTCCTGAACATTTTCCTAATTTTCTCTAGAAAATTCCCACCTCATGATCTGGATTCAGGGAGGTTTCAGCAGCAGCAGGACCGGTTTCTGGTTCAGCTGGAGGTTGTGAACTGTCCTGTCTTCAGCTTAAACTTTGGAAAACTTGCTTTCAGACCAGGAGGATACAGTAGTGGTTCCCCTTTTGTCTTTTCTTCTCCTTTGACTCACCAGTCTCCGTCATTCAGTTGTTATCTTTATAATTGTGGACCGGACCAGAGGACTCTCATTCAGGACCGCAGGACTAACCAACCCGGTGACGTCAGAGCTTAGAGAACTGCAAGATGGTGGCGTCTTTGTCCTAAAAACATCAAGCTTTGCTACATTTTTCTTTTATATGCTTCTATTTTTCACGTTCGGTATATAATTATTGATCAGACCAGAACTCCGTCTCGTAAATAAAGTTGCGTTTCCACTTTAAAGAGATGTTCCTGACTTCAGATCTGTAGTGACGATAGTATCTTTGTGCTAAATCATTATTTAGTTTACATTAGAAACATTTTCCACCACCTCACCTTCATCACTTTTCTGAGATTTTTATTCTGACATGTCTTTTTGTTTTGAACTTGGGGTGGAAAATAAAATCCTTCGTTCATCATAAATGAGGAGGATCAGGTGGTTTCTCTCCTCATTTTCTTCATCAGGAGCGGGGAGGTCTGAGAAACACCAGTTATAATTTTTAGGGATGCACCATATAATCGGACCCCTATCGGTATCGGCCTATATCGGCCTTAAAACTGAGTATCGGACATCAGCCACCCCACCAATATTTAACCGATATTTAACCAATATTTAACCGATCAGCCCGCTGTTTCTAAAATCTAAAAAAAAACAAACGTATTTTTCAAAAACTTCTTTTTCACAGACTTTAAAACTTCTAAAGACAATGGGTGGGAAAAAATGTTGATACATTGAAATATCGGAATATTTTCAAATCCTGATATCATATTTACATTTACAAACGTGGTGTCAATCTATTTTACTAACGAAATCTCGCAATATTTCATAATTCTGTTATGAAGTCGCGTGAAAATTCATGAAATATCGTGAGATTTTCTAACAGAACAATGAAATCTCACGAGATTTTGTAAGGAAAATAGATTGATACCGCGTTTTTAAATATCGATTTGATATCGGCTTATGAAAATATCGTGATATTTCAGTGTATCAATATTTTTTCCCACCTCTATTTTTCAAAGTGTTGGTAACAGATAACAGAACTGCTATTTGAAATGACTGCTTTTTTTTCATCTTTAATATCGGTATCAATATTGGCTATCAGCCACATGAGTTTTAAAATATCGGCATATTGGATATTGGCCAAAATTCAAATATCGTGCATCACTCGTAAGTAAGTTAGGGGTGAAGTAGAATCTTCTCCTCTGATCTGATGTTTTCTCATGGAGACATGCTCAAATTTGGATTTTTCATATCCTCAGTTATCTTTGCTCTAATCTCAAAACTTGTTTATTATGTGTTTTTTTTTTGCAGTGGAGCTCGACATGCACCTTTTTTTTTTGTTACCTAGTAGAAATACATAAAAAGTACCCTCAGTGATACTGGGCAAAATAACCATAATTATATATATATATATATTTGATCATATTTTCAGATTCATAACGTTATGTCCCTGAATCCATCGTCCTCCTCAGCACCTGCAGAACCAGCGGCCTCATTTATAAACGTTGCATACACTCAAAATGGGGTCTGAAACTGGCGTACACTAATTTCCATGCAAAAGTGATTTATAAAAAGCAAACTTGACGGAAAAATCAACATCGCTGCACCACACCAAACAGCGTGCAATATCTCTGCAATATTACCTTTTATCGTCTTTTCGGTCGCCAGGACGACGCTTTAAATGCCTCAGATCAGCTGGCTCATTTATATGCAGAAACATCCGCGAGGTGCTTTGCATCGACCATTTATGGTAGAACGTGGGTGTGTAGGGGGCGGGGCCAAATTCACCTGCAAACTTCCAGGAGGAGTGTGATTTATAAAGGGGAAATTGTTTGAATCTGTGCGTACGCACGGTTTTATGAATCTGAATATTTTTGGGCGTACGTACACTTTTAGTAAAGATCCTACGTACAGTTTATAAATGAGACCTCTGATCGTCGGCTGCATGGACCGTGTTGGCCACGTCCAGTCACCAGGTGGCATCTGACTCTGTGTCCTTAGGGCTGGGCGATATGGACCAAATATCATATCACGATATATTTAATTTAGATGACGATATACAATATATACCGATATTTTACCCTAATGTGTCTGAAAGTTTAATTTCATATCAAACATACCATATCTATATTTAAAAACGCAATATCGATCTATTTTATTAATGAAATCTCATGAGATTTCGTCTGAAATCTCATGAGATTTCATTAATAAAATAGATCCTCATGAAATTTCATTGATAAAATAGATCGATATCGCGTTTTTAAATATAGATATGGTATCAGCATATGAAAATATTGCGATATTTCAGTGTATCAATATTTTGTCCCACCCTTATTAAATAATCAGGTGACCCCTTTGTAGTCAGTCGAGCTGCAGCCGGGTCATTAAAAAAAAATAAAGCGAAAAAATTTGCACAACTAAGACCGCGATATAACGATATGTGTAAATATCATATCTCTCTCATGTAAATATCATATCATGATATCATATCAGTATATCGCACAGCCCTATGTGTCCTCCATCTTTTATCTTCACCTGAGGATGAGGAGGCTGCTGATCTAGTTTAGACACAGCAGAAAACCCTGCAACTTCACCGCATCATCTTCACTCGTTTTTTCCACGTTAATCTGTAGTATTTATTTACTGTTGACAGATTAGAGCGGATTATTGTCAGTTACATCGTTTTTTGTTATTTTGTTGTAAAACTTATAGTGTTCATGGGATTTTTCACGTGATTTTATGCATTTAAACCTAATTAAGGTGAACTAATGGTGCTGATTTACGGTCATGACATCGGCCGTCAGCATCAGTGTGACGGGAAAAAGTCTCCATAAAAAAACTCTTATTCCAGTATCAGATCATTATCGAGGTTGAACCTCAACAGCAGGAAAATGATCTCATGAATCAGTCTCTTCTACCTGCAGTCCTCATCAGCTGGTTTTCTCATCCTAAATGTCTAAATGACGCTTCATCTTCGTCTTCGTTGTCGGCGATGGTAACTGCGTCCGAGCTCCCATCAGCCCCTCTCTGTGATTTTCAGAGGGAAAAAGACAAATGAGCAACTCTGGGCGTTTACTGATGAATCCGGCAGCGTGACGCTCACTCACCCCGTCCTCGCTCGTCCTCCCACTCGCTGCCATCATGAGGAGGTTTGGACCTGCATTAGCAGAGGAAAGCGTGGGCTGCTTCATTGTGGCTGCAACTTCAACACGGGAGCTGAAAATCTTTAATTCTCCTGATCTGTCACCTGTTACATAAATAACATGTGATGCATGTGTTGCTCTGTAGAACTGAAGAGGTCAGCGCTGCAGGTTGGAGGACCTTTTTAAATTCAGACAACCTTTAGCTGGAAAATTGCAGAATGTTGTGGCTGGTGCGTCTTTGCAGAGCCGGTCGTCTTCCAGTCATTGTCACGGAGACCAGAGGTGACTTAAGGTGTAATTATGCTGCACAGCATTTAGATTCGTTATGACACATTTTCCTGTTTGTGACGCTTTTATTCTGTTAATGAAGATGCAAACAAGGTCCATTCTGTTTATTAAAAAAATAATTAGGTTAATTACTTCGTAGGGGTGCAACCCAGAATCAGCCAAAAATCAATGTGAAACCCACGTTTGTTATTTCTAAAAATGAAAATGGCTTTATTTTGAAGGTCTTCTGACACATTTTCACAATAAAATCCATGTTTCCATGTGCAGTGGACAGATGTGACACATTGATTGTGCTGCATAGCTGATATGCTTAGAAACAATAACCTTGTTTATTACTTGTAATATTTTTATATCAGCAGTGGATCCTGAATCAGATCGAATAAAAATTTTATTGTGACTAAATTTGAGATATTGACAAACATCAGTCGCCATCCACTGTATTGATATAATATCGGTTTGTGATCAAACCAAATTTAAACCCCTTTTGTTTATTCATTGTTGATAACAAAAAAAGTAAAAGTAAAAAATATAATGGGGCTCTGAAGCTAAAATGTTGTTAAGCAACACTTTGAGGCAATCACTGCAATCAGGTGTTTTCTGTTACGTCCAATCAAACGTCTGCACCTGCTGACAGGTATGTTTGTCCATGTTCATGGGAAAGATGCTCTCATGTTTATGGGATAGTTTTGTTTGTTTGATTTTTTTTTTCATTCTCATTTTTAACCACAACTCAAAAGCAATATTTTATTTCACTAAATTATGATTTAGTACATTTTTATTTATGATGAGTTTCTTTAGTTTCCTGTTATTACTATTGTGAATTTTAGTCTTTTCTTTAATTGTAGGGTATAAATAATTCTGAGGACGACTGTGCAAATATATATATATATATATATTTATGTGGTTGTCCTCAAAATTATTACACAATTACAAATTTAATGTTTCTATTTAATTGTTTTAACTGCACTGTTCCTTCTTTATATATTTATTTGAAGTGCTTTGTTTCTTTTTTATCTTAATTTCAACCCTTTTTTTTGAGTTTTCAAATTAGTTTTCATTGTGTCCTTTATTATATTAATTTTGGGGTCAAATGCAGTATCGGCCCCAAATATCATCATGTTGTATGTGCCACCGGCTGAAGCTTATGGGAAAATATCAGTATCTATATCTGGCCCTAAAAAATCTGTATTGGTTAATCACTAGCACACTTATTTTAGGAAAATTTCTCAGTCTAATCCAAGTGTTAACTGGCGTCAGCTTTACGTGGCTGATTTGCTTCGCTAAGATGTTGCATTTGCTTTTTTGTCACATTTTCAAGCAACATATTGAATAAAGAAGCAAAATGCAGGATTTCTGCAAACGGACGATGAAGTGTCATTTTAAACCAGTTTCTTCAACCCTCAACAAAAATATTCAGACATCGTGACTTGTGTTAAACATTTTAAATCATTCTGAAACTGATATTTGCAGAGAAGAAAGATGAGAAGGTGAGACGGCGGTGAGCGCTGACGGGCTTTAGATGCATTTAAAACTTCCTCAGAACGTCCAAACTAAACGTCCTCGTTTATCTGAGTCCCGACGTTGCAGCAGGAAACTCTGGTCCCCACGTTAGTGTGTGTGTGTGTGTGTGTGTGTGTGTGTGTGTGTGTAATGAGTGGCAGCATTGTGTCTCTTGAGGCTTGCGTGGGTGCAGTGATGAATATCAATCAGCCTGTAGTGGCGGCTCTGTGTGTGTGTGTGTGTGTGTGTGTGTGTGTGTGTAAGATGCTCTTCATGTTGATCAATAAACTATTGTTTGTTTGTTTGTTTGTTTGTTTGTCTTCGTGTCTCCAGTCCAGGACCTCCACTTGGCTGCCGTCCCGTCTCCGTCCATCAGCTGGTCGTCTCCTCCTGCTCAGCGGTAGAAGCAGCGTTAGCACGTGTGGTTAGCGCGTCCGCCTGCAGGGGGCGCTGGTGCTGCCAGACCTGAGGGCTGATGAGTTTAGAGGCTTGTTTAAAGAGGAGGAAATGTCGCCGCCAGCCCAGCAGCAGCTTCACTGTCATCGTCACTAACACAGTTTAACCAGAAGATGTAGGTTAGCATCTTTTCTTTAGCTACTGTCAGTTAGCGGCTAACTATCAGCGTTCTTCTTCTGAGCCGAAATTCAAGCAGAGCGCGAGTTTTTTAAAGATGTAGTTGCTCTGTGAGCAGGAGTTAGCATCTAGCAGCTAAGTTAGCGGCTGGAGGCGAGCAGTAGCGGTGGCTCGGGGCTGAGTGTGGGCGTAGCGGGGGTGCGATGGAGTACCACTCAGGTGGCAGCCTGCCCCTGCTGGGGAGACCGCGGTACTGCCCCGGGGCCAACGCCAACAGGGGGTACCTGTGTGAGACGGGACACTGCTGCGGAGAGACCGGCTGCTGCACCTACTACTACGAGCTCTGGTGTAAGTTTTTACCCCAACTAACCCCTCACATTAAATATTTGTCAAACTGGTGGTCAAACTAAATTAAATGTCTCACGTTGTTCAAGGAAGGTGGAAATGTCTGAATATTTTCACAGATTAAAGCCAAAGATGTTCAGTACACTGCAAAAACTCAAATCTTAGCAAGTAGATTTTTAAATTTGTAGTCAAAATATCTCATCACACTCAAAATAAGACAAAATTCCGTAAAGAGAAACATTTCAGTGAGATATTAGATGTTTTAAGGAAATGCATCTTATTTCAAGAAATTTAATCAAGAAAATTTTGCTTTTTTTATTGGTGGAATTGTTTGTTTTTTTTGCTTACTACAAGCAAAAAAAAAAAAATCTTGGCCATTCTTAAAATAAGTTTTAAAAAAAGAAAGGTTTTTTTTTTCTTTCTTGTAATAAGCAAAAAAAAGATTCTGCCAACGTAACAAGCAAATTTTCTTGATAAGATTTCTTAAAATAAGATTGGGACTCGGATAAACAATTGTTTTTTAAACGATTAATCTATTGATTATTTTTTCGATGCATCAATTAATGTAACAATTCACTGTTTCAATTCGATTATCGATTATCTCCTCATTAATTGACAAGACAGCAATTTAAACATGCATAAATTTAAACAAGCATGAATAAAAAGGCAGTGGGAGCCGGCAGCCTGTCATGGAGTCTTTCCTGAACCTACAGAATGTAAAATTTATGTTGAAAACACAGCTGACTGAAATAACAGCTGAGTTATTGAAATGATATAGTAAGCTAAACTTGGAGGCTTCAAGCTAAGACAGTGTTTTCCAACAAAAAAAGAAAAGAAGATTAGTAAACATTCAGGATTCTTACATTTCTACTGAATATCGGTCTAGCTTCCTGAAAAAGTGCATCTTCATCTTTATTCTGTTTGGTCTGAAGACGCATCGGCATGTATTTTTTGCATCAACATAATCGATTACGTTGACGCGTCGTCCCAGCCCTAAAGATGCATTTGTCTTAAAACAAGTTCCTATATCTCACTGAAATGTTTCTCTTTATGTAATTTTGTCTTATTTGAGTGTGATGAGATATTTTCACTAGAAATAAGAAAAACAAATATTTGATGAGATTTGAGATTTTGCAGTGTATTTTTCTCTTTTACTGACATCAAATATACCAATATTGTCCAACTTTTAATTTCCGATATCAACTGATACCGATCCATGCAGAAAACTGGGAGGTTGCATATCTCATATTCTGAGAAATACAATTATATTCTGCTCCGAGAGCAAAGATCCCAAAATATCATTAACTCAGCCAGAGGTTGATTTTGGACACCTGGCTGCCAAATATCAGATACTAGCAGGTATCAGATACTTCCATATATCAGATACTAGCAGGTATTAGATACTACCATATATCAGATACTAGCAGGTATTATCAACATGTGGCTAATTCTAATGCTTCTGACAACTTGGTAACTTAACCAGTAACTTAAAACCAGACATATTACCAGCAGCTTCAAAGCAAGTCAGTCTGTAGCAGCAGCAGCTGCACCGTAGTCACATGACTCTGAAAGGAATGCTGGGAAATGAAGTTCTTCCAGGATAACAGGAACTTTTAGGCATGCTGGACCAACGCTGATGGAACGAGATCTCGCAAGATTTCGTAACGGAACGAGATATTGCAAGATTTTTTATGTAAAAACTTTGGTACGATAAAAACTGATACCGATATTTTCAGATATCACCTTTTAATGCCGATATCGGCTGATAATTTTGGATATCTCTAATGAAAAGAATAAATGTAAGCATGCCAGGCTAACAAGCTAACTTGCAGCCATAGTCCCTAAGCAGGTAAACGAATGCTATGATAATAACAATAAAATAATATTATTTATAATAGTAGTTTATACTTTATCAATCCTGATTAGGAAATTCATTGTCTGCATTTAACTCGTCTCAAGTTTAACCTGAGAGCAGGTAAATGGCGCGGGCAGCGGTTGGTGGCGGTTCAGTATCTCTATACTAAAGCGGCATTGTGTTGTGTTGTGTTGTGTTGTGTTGTGTTATGTTGTGTGGTGTTGTGTGGTGTTGTGTGGTGCGTTCAGGGTTCTGGCTGCTGTGGACCGTCCTCATCTTGTTCAGCTGCTGCTGTGCGTACCGCCACCGCCGAGCCAAGCTGCGGGTCCAGCAGCAGCAGCGGCAGCGGGAGATCAGCCTGCTGGCCTACCATGGAGCCAACTCCTTCCCCTCCTCCATGCTGGACCTCAGTAAGTTTCCGCTCTCGCGTCACATGTCGCACCACACCACGGTGCTGGAAAACGCTTCCAGGTTTTCCAGGATGGACAGGAACTCTGTTTGAAACAATGCTCTTGTTTCGTCCCTTTGTTTGCAACTGACGCTCAGCTGTCAAGCCATCAGCTGCTTTTCTCATCTGCTACCATGACGACATAATGGAAATTTACACTTTACAGGCCTGAAAGGGCAATTCTGCTCATTTTACAGGTCATTTGGGGATTTTTAAGGTTTTGTTTCATCACAATTTTAGCTCAACACAAATATTTTACCTTCTGGGGACTAAGGGTATAAATGGTTGTTTTACACTACTTTTGTCTTTATCTTTATATTTCCCTTTTAAAGCAGTCTACCTTGTTTGATATCATTCTTTTCAGCACAACCTCACCAGTGTGATTTTACAGTTATTTTTTCATTTGACACTTTGTATTAACACAGTTACTGTTAAAATTCATAGAATCCAAGTAGAAAAAAGTTTGATTTTTCATTGTGAAAAGCACAAACATGTTTCACGAACTACTTGGCCATAGAAAGAGATATAACAATTATTTATTTACATTAAAATGCAGCAAAGACTCATTTTCCCCCCCAACTATTTACAAAACAATCAGAGGTCAAGATTAATTACTCCAATCCAAAAAAAGGTTCCTGTCCATCACAAGACAGAGAGGACATCCCAGGTCTGATATTTCCAGGGCGTGTTGGTCCTCTCAGCCACCAGGAGGCAGCACTTCAGTAGGTTTTTGGTGCATTTTAGTTACTTCTGCCACCTCCCCTCTTCCTCAGCAACCAAATGCATCATGTTGTCACGTCATTTTCTGATTGGTTGATGTGGTGCATTTTTCTACCAATAGTAAACGGGTTGTTTTTTTCTTGCTTGTGAGCACTACCCATAAAATCCACCGTTTTTATCGGGTTTTTTTTCGTTCACCATTAATGTGAGACTGGAAGGAGAGTGTGCTGTCGAGGACGACACCCAGACTTAACCTGAGGTAAGTGGAGGACAGTTGAGTCATCGAGGGTAATGAAGAAGTTATTGGCTTTGGAAAGAGTGTGAGGTGCCGACTAGGAGGACTTCGGTTTTAGAGCGAGAATGTATTTACTTTAGAACCAAGAATGGATTTCTTGGAGGCAGAGGGTGAGGGAGGTTGGTGGGAGTAAGGCAGATGGGTGAGTAGAGAGGTAGAGCTGAGTGTCGTCCGCGTAGCAGTGAAATTTGATGTGATGCTTACGGAGGATATAGCCAAGAAGGAGGATGTAGATGATAAACAGGAGGGGCCCCAGGACAGAACCTTGGGGCACACCAGCAGAAACAGGGAAGGAGATGGATTTATGAGATTTGAGACGTATGAACTGTGTCCTATCAGAGAGATATGAAGTGAAACAGGCTAGAGGGGTGTGGCTGATACCGATGGATGATAAAGAGGAGAGTGGCGTGGGAAATGGTCCAGGAGAGCGAGGATGGAAAGTAGTTCAGAGTCAGAAGCCGTGAGGAGGTCGTCAGAGATCTTGATGAGTGCTGTTACTGTGCAGGGGACGGAAACCAGATTGAAACTGTTCGTAAATATTGTTGGACATCAGGTGGTTGTGGAGTTGGGAGGCAACAGATTTTTTTCCAGAATTTTGGATATGAAGGGTAGATTGGATACGGGACGTAAGTTGTTGAAGTCGGTGGGGTCCAGGCCAGGTTTTCGAATTGGGGTGACTGTGGCGGTTTTGAGTGCAGAGGGGACTAAACCAGAGCTTAAGGAGGAGTGGATGACTTTGGTGATGAGAAGATAAAGTGAAGAACAGCAGGATTTAACCAGGATGGGCGGGAGAGGATCGAGCTGACACGTGGAAGGTTTGGATTTATGAATGAAGTCAGAGATGGCTTGAACAGAGGGAAGGTCAAAGCTGGAGAGGGTGGTTGAAGGAGATGGGTAGGGGGGTAGCGAGGTCACCTCCAGAAACTGCATCTCCAGATGTTCTGCAGGTCTGATCCACATTTGTTTTCTGAAACCTTCTCTCCTTGTGTTTCAGGTTTTCTGGCGTCGCTGAAGCTGCCGTCCTACGAGGAGGTGGCAGCTCAGCCCTCCACCCCTCCTCCTCCTTACAGCTCGGTTTTCACCACCCCGCGCTACCCGCAGCCGCCGCGCGCCGCCGACCCCCACCTGCTGACGCAGCACGGCCCGATGCTGCACCGGCCGCTGAGCGACGGCCCGTCCTCCCTCAGCTCAGACAACAGGTAACGGCGCTAACGGCTGTAACGGCTGTAACGGCTGTAACGGCGGTAACGGCTGTAACGGCGGTAACGGCGGTAACGGCGGTAACGGCGGAGCCTTACGGTGGAAACGTGGACAGATGTTCAGGTTTCCTCTTTGCCTCAGCAATATATTATTGGGACAAGTCGTCATGATATCAGACTTATCAAAATGATGTAATAATTTCCTGTTATCAGCCCAATAATTATCGTGCACCCCTAGTAAAATGTTTCAGTCATCATCTGATATGTAGTTAATGGTCTATAGCAGGGTCTTAAATGTACAAATCTGCATTTAATACCATGAAAAGTCCTTAAATTTGGCAGTTGTTGTCTTAAATTATCTCACACTCCAACAAATTTCTGTCAAAAGTGACACCGAAAAGCATAAACATCTTGTTTACCTATTGGAAGAAAATTTTAAACGGGGTACCGATGATAGACGTAGGTAATGATGGCCAAAAGTCTTAAATTAAATTTATTAAACATGTAGGAATTCTTTATAGGGAATAAAGTATTAGTTGTAGATTTGTAAATTCTGTTTTTATTTACCTCTTACACGGCGTCCCAACTTTTTTTTTTTTTTTTTGAGTTATGAATGTTACATTCTCATAGTTTATTTGGATAGGGACAGATACAAGAACATAAACTTAAAAAGTCATCTGATGCATGCATCATGGTGTTTTTAGCCAAGGCTAATTTATAACATTTAAAAAGAAAATAGTAATAAAGATTAGCATTTTTACGAGAGGTTAAAATAAGAATACAGATAAAAATTAAGGAAGTAAAATCTGAATAAAGAATAAAAGTAGAATAATACGCAATAACGCAATATAAAATACAAAAAAAGCATAGTATAAAAACTAAATATGAGCAAGATTGTTGTTGAATTAGCCACAAAAAATTATATGTTCAATAGAACACTGTGCTGTATTTACTTTGGTAGTGATGATACCATTTTCTGTTGTAAAGATACTTTATGGCCTTCTTGTATTTTTATAAGATGCTCAACTAAAATGAAATCTTTTACGTTTCCTGCAGCTCCAGTTGCTCCTGCGACTCCTGCTGCCCGTCCTCTCCCTGCAGCTCCTCTCTCTCAGCACCGGTCACCTACGAGACTGACACAAGCCACGCCTCCACACCGAGCGAGGCCACGCCCCTTACTCTTGATGTCACCATGGAGACGATTGCTGCCGCCGCCAGCTGTCTGGAGGCCCAGTGTGCCTCCGAGAGGACGGCCGCCGCCGTGGCCGTTGACATCGACGATCCAGACGGCGCTGGAGCTGAAGTTGCCAAGGACTCATCGCTTCCCGACCAGACTGTTACCGTGGCGGTTGTTACCAGGGCAACCTCCCCTCAGCCTCTGCCTTCACCTGGTCCTCAGCTCACCCTTCCTCTCGGAGCTTCGTCTCCCACCGCGCAGCAGCTGGACGTCGCTCCGTGCTCCCCGTTCATCAGCACCGGCAGCTCCAGCCCACTCCCCAGTCCCGGCCTGGCTGACACGGCGCTCCCGTCTATTAGGATCATGGGTATGGAGAGCACGTCAGGACCCCCCACCCCGACAGCTAGCCGTGGGGCTGCCAGCGCCCTGGAGACCCTCGGTGTGACGAGAACTTTGGATCCAGCCAGTGTTCCTTGTAGCCCAGATGCTGGAAGGACTTTATCCCTCATCACAACCCCAGACCAGACCAGCCTTGTGCCGGTTCCGGCACCTACAACCCTGACCCAAGATCAAGAGCCACTACTCCCCGACCTTCCTGGACCTCCAGGTTCAGCCCAGTCAGAGCTTATCCTGACCCTAAACCCGCCTCCTACACCCCTCCTTGTACCAGACCCACCCATTAACGCCATTCTAACTCCTGATTTAACCCCAGCTGCAGATGCAGCACCCCCGTCATCCTCGTCTGCTCAAAGCCAGAACTCAGAGCTGTCACCTGGACCAGGTCCAGACCGGATTCCTCCCAGCCCCGGGTCCAGCTCAGGCTCTGTCCTCGCCGTTGTATCTTGCCTAGATTCATCACCGGAACCTCGTCTGGTCCCGTACGAGCCGTCCGAGTCAGATCTTATTCCAGCATTGCCTTCAGATGTCCAGGTTGGGTTTAGATCTGATTCTGGATCTGGATCAAGTCCTGTGTCCGACCCAGCTCTCGCCTTCCCCGCTTCCTTCTGCCCGTCCATCACCGTCGAGTCTGAACTTCCTTTGGCTGCGACTCACTCGGCCCTGACGGTTATCTCTCCGTCCTCACCCCGGTCCCCTCCCTCCTTCCCCGCCCCGGCGTTACTCCTGGACCCCCTCACTGCTTTGCACCAGTCCGACAAAGGCGGGTCTTCCTCGGGCCACGCTTCCTCCCTCTCCCCCTCCCCGCGCGCTACCCAGTCCCCTCCGAAACAGACCGTCTTCTCTCCCTGCGTGGACGTCTTCGAGCCCGGACCCCCCAGCTGGGAGGACGAGCAAGGGGAGAAGGACAACGACGAGGATGACGATGAGGACATGGGGGCCGACGAGAGCCAGTACCGACATCGGCGGCTCACCGGCGACTCTGGGATTGAGGTGTGCAGGTGTCGGGTGGAGGAGGAGGACGAAGAGGAGGAGGAGGAGGAGGAGGAAGATGGAGAGAGGAAAGACGAGAGGAGAGGAGGCGGCGGGAGCGCTGATGTCCACGACAGCGTCGACTGTCCCGCGAGAGGTCAGATAAGCACAGGGGACGAACTTGCACTGTGCACCCCCACCGCTGCCACCGCCACCCCAACGTCCGATGACAAAGTCGTCATCGTCATGGAGACGGTGTCATGAGCAGAAACGGACGAATTAAACCAGGTCGATTATTGTCGCTAGGGATGCACGATAACTATCGGACCGATAACAGGAAATTATGACGTCATTCCGATAAGTCCGATATCATGAAGACTTTCCCCGATAACTTATGTCCCATAAAGTTGGAATTTTTAGGATCAGACATGCAGAAGTTGAAAATCCCACTTTTAAGATATTGCGACTTGGGAAAGAAAGCTGCTTCACAGGGGGGGGGACACACCCACTTTCACCATCTTATTTTAGACACGAACTACCCCATATGAATTTTTGATTAGGTATAATTAGGTATGTATGGAATCGGTTGTCGGTATCGGTTTTAAAAATGGTTATCGTGCATCCCTAATTGTCGTATCTACAGACCAGACGGGGGTGTTCGGTAGATGATGGGGGGTCCGGGGAGAAACAGGTAACATTTTCACAACAACTAAACGGGCTGTTTGACAAATTTCTTCTCAGATTTGCTAAAAGCTGACGAACATCTGCACTACAGGCCTGTTGTCATGATAAAGTAGCACCCTGGTCCTCATCACCTCACACTGGAGAGTTGTCTATGTCTGAAGGATTCCTAATTATACTCACAATTACAGCACAAATCACACTTTAACCGGATCTCAGCTAACGCTCATTTAACCATCAATACTAACACAATATTGTTTAGTTTTAACTCGGTGAGGTAAACGCTTGCCACCTTCGGTCCATGTGACGTGAATGCAACATGAAAACTGTGGGCACGGCTGGCAGAGATTGCAAAGTTCCTCAAAGACATGAACAACTTAAAATAGCCGGGCGTTTAAGCAGAGGTACCTTCATGTCGTCTCAGTTGATGACGGCAGCCTGGAAACGTGCCGAGGACAAGGCGACTGCTTTGGACTGGAAGAGGCTGGTGTAGGTGGATGATTCATGCTGACTGACAGAAGAAGACTGATTCACTCAGGAAGGGGACGTTGCGACGGACGGGGAAGTCCGTCAGCAGAGCCGATTTGGGCGGCTGGTTCGGTGTGGAAGCTTTGGATGTGGGGGAATCGGCCGGCTTCTTGCAGAGAACAGCTCTTACAATGGGCGCTTGTCGACGGAAACAAAGCACCAAACACACAGAACACGTCATCTTCCCGTCTTTGTCTCGCTCGGAGTTTGAGGTCGGATGAGACAATACATCGTGTACACCACAGTCTCCATCTAAACAAAACACTTTTGCTTTATGTGTCATGCAAATCTTCATTCATAGACATCTCTCCTCATAAATTCAATCATAACACCAAAATTCACCAAACAAGCAGAGATTATCCAAGGCCTTAAAAGTGGCAGCAACCCCAATCCCGTCTAAAGAATTAGGACTTATTTTTAGGCTGTTATTGATTGTTTCGTACGCTGTCGGCTTGATCGACGAGTCATGATTGATATTTTGTGCCAGAAAGACGTGGAAGTAGAGTATATTTTGTCAATGAAGCAGAGTTAGTACCATTTGTTTTGTACAAGCTGGTGTGTTTCAGCTTAGACTCTGAAATTAGAAGTGAAGAGCAATATTTTTTGTCAGCAACAGTCTGTGTGTAAATAACCCCAGAAAAAAGCGAAGGAAACCAGCCGCAGGAAGGGTTGACGTCACGCGTTGCTTAGCTTTGGACTGACTTGTGATATATCTCGGGAGATGTTCGCCCAACAACAGCAGTGTGTTGATTGTACCGTCAAAGCAATGATTCGTCTCCAGCATGTTTGGTGGAGCTTTCCCATCATGCATTTCTGACGCTTTATTTCCACCAACGGGTCCGGGGGTACGGGATGGTGTCGGGACGCAGTTTTTTTGTGTTTCCACAGTTAAAAACTGGCAAGGATGCAACGATATCTAATCCTTCCTACGTTTTGAAACCCTTCTGTCCAAGTCCTGATCTTACTGACCCGACCCTGAAGACTGGAGATTGACCTACCGAGATATCTTTGGTCAGTCGCGGAATCGTCACTTTCTGTGCAACTTGGCACTAAGAACAAAGCGGGAACAGCTCCATGTTTAAACATGGTAGATTTTTTTGTTGTTTAAAGCCAAGAAGAAGGAACACACCCGTCCACCCGTCTCCTCCTTTACTTCTGGGTCATGTTCTTCTGTGTTATAATTCAAGGAAGGCGGCACCCATCTCAAGCCAGGTATACTCTACAGGATTCCTCAAACCTTCACAGATTTGTAGACCACACACTTCATAATTACAAAAGACTTATCCCACAAGACCGCTCTTTTCTGATGATACACTGCCAAAAAAGAAGTCGCCAACTGGATTTAACTAAGCAAATAGGTACGAGCCTCCCATTGGATAATTCCTGCATGGGCGATTATCTCTCAGCTGGCAACAAGTTATTTAACCCCAACTGGTGCAATGAGCTGCTTCTCATTTCCTAAACAACCATGTCGAAAGACACATCCATGGTCGTGGAAAAGATGTTAGTCTGTTTGAGAAGGGTCAAATCATTGGCATCAAGCAGAGAAAACATCTAAAGAGATTACAGAAACTACTAAAATTGGGTTAAGAACAGTCCAACGCATTATTAAAAACTGGAAGGATAGTGGGACCATCATCTTCCAGGAAGAAATGTGGCCGGAAAGGCAGATGAAGTGATGCAGCATCATGCTTAGTGCTACTGTATGAGCCTGTGGGGGCAGTGTGATGATCTGGGGTTGCTGCAGTTGCTCAGGTCCAGGTTCAGCAACAGTATGAGCTCAGATAATTAGGTCAGCTGATACCTGAATATACTGAATGAGCAGGTTATTCCATCAATGGATGTTTCTTTCCTGATGGCACGGCCATATTCCAAGATGAGCGTGCCAGAATTTATGGGGCTCAGATTGTGAAAGATGGTTCAGGGATCATCAGACATCATTTTCACACATGGATTGGCCCCCACAGAGTCCAGACCTGAACCCCATTGAGAATCTTTGGGATGTGCTGTGGTCAGACTCTACAATCATCATCAAGATCTTGGTGAAAAATTGATGCAACAGGATGCAAATAAATCTGGTGACATTGCAGAAGCTTCTGGAAACACAGCGAATGCTGCCGCAATCAAAGCTAAAGGCGGTCCAACCAAATGTGAAAGGTTTGACCTTTTTTTTGTTGGCGACTTTTTTTTTTTGGTCGGGCAGTGTATAATGTGAGGTGTGCACTACGGAGAACACCCCACACTATGATTCTTCATCAGGGAATCGGCTTCCTCATGGTCAATATTCTCTAATGTCACATGGTCCAACGAGACTTTTAGTGTAAACAGACATGACAGACTTTTTGGCCTTTTCTAAAAAAAAAAAAAAACAAAAAAACAAGTTCAATCGGACCTTTGATCTTAAAGGATAACTTTCTCTTTCTTTCAACTTGGACCTCATTTCTAGGAGTTTACTCACCAGTAAAATTTCTGTATCACTTTGAGTCCTTCGAAAGATATTACGTTGCGTTGCCCTTCGGCGTGCATCCATATAAAAGGGCAGTCTCTCTAAGGTCATTATCTGCAGTAAAACTCCTTCATTTCATCAATACTTTAAGTAGAATGAAACAACGAGTACTATTCAGTTCAGAATTAATTTTCGTAAAGGCTACTGTATACTTCTCCGACTGCGTTATGCGTCATCGTACTGCGTAACGACGGAGACCCCTCCAGCCTTCAAAGTTCTCCGTCATGGTGCCGGATGCGCAGTGCAATTTCTTGCCCTATCAGTGGGGGTCATTACGCAAGATTTCCTTACTTCTTTGGCCAAACGTTCTTCAGTTGGATTCATATCTGTGTCTTTGTAGGCGAGCAGGTTAAAAAATGGTGCTGGTAGTCTTTACGTAGTGATAGACCAATCACAGCCTTTGCCGTCTCCGTCGTCACTTGACGGAGTGACGGACATTTACAAAATATTTCCTGCAGCAGGAGACGATGGAGAGGCTCTCCGTAATCTACGTAGAGCACTTTATGGACGACTATAAATTAGGCGTTAGTTATTAGGAGGTTTTCTCAACACTTTACAGGCCGCAGTACAGCTGAGAGAACAACTTGCTACCCAGACACCAAAAAACACAAGAAGGTCCCGCCTGCGGCTTGCAGGATAAGGTGGAGTTCGATATTAGGTGGGGTCAGACGTCCGACTCCAGCCACATTACCGTTTTGAGTCGTCTATTTTAACCCTTCCCCCTATCCTAAGCCCTGACCCTAACCTCACTATCTGGCCACGCCCATCAGACGACCTGTGCCGCCAAATCTCCAACGACTGCAAGCCGCAGACGGGGGTATTTGGAAAAAACTGACAACTTTGAACCTCTGAACTCACAGGACAATAGAACTCATTCATTTGTTCGTTCTACTTTAAAGTATTGATGAAATGAAGGCATTTTGCTGCAGATAAAGTCTTATAGAGAGGCTGCACCGTTTCCCGTTATATGGATGTACGCTGAAGGGCGACTCAGCATAATATCTTCTGAAGGAGTCAAAGTGATACAGAAATTTTACCAGTGAGTAAATGCACGTTTAAACTCCCAGAAATAAAGTCCAGTTTGAAAAAAAAAAAAGAAGTTCTTAGGGGGGAGATCGGGACAAAATTCGGTCTAACTTTCCTGCAGTGCGTACCCGTCTTTGGGTGTTGCACTGTTTCGTAGATGTCCTTATTGTTACTTGCTCACCAGGTAAAGGCCAATTTACGCTCTAAGCAAAAGATGAATGCAGAGCATTTTGTCCGTCTTCTGCGTCATTTATAGAGTCTGATTGGTATAAAATTTTTAGGCTGATGCAGATTCCGATATTTGGCAGAAAAGAGCAGAAAACAGAGTAGTACCTCCAGAAACAACGGGGGCAGTGTTGAGCCGTACAGCTTATACCCATGAAAGGAGCGACGAAGAAGCAGCTGTGAGGCATTTAGTCGCATCGCAGACCACCACCACCATGTTTGTTATTGTCTGAAATTAACTGGAACTGGTGAACGCTGCGCTGCCCTCTAGTGGCTGCATCAGCTAATAGCTACGACAACGTCAGTTGAAAGTAGGAGAGCAGTGACGTTTGAAATGACCACAGAAACCCAACAGAGATCCGGATTTACCGAACCAAACTGTCCCATCCCGACTCGGACCCCTTGGTGGAAACGGGGCTCAACTGTGTCAGCACAGAAACTTCAAATATAAATGAATTACGCGATCCATTTTTCTCTCTTCGCCCCTAGTCTTGCATTTCCACACATCAGTGGGGCTTAAAACCGAACAAAGAAATCCGTCGGAGCACAAAGAAGAAATGCCTCTCACGTTATCTCACGCCTGCTCTGCGAAGTTCTTGTTTCTACTGCTGTTGTAATGTCAGTTGGGTCCGAGAGCTTCACAAACGTGCATTCAGTTTGCAGCGTGTCGGAAAAGACCGACCAGAACTCAGACGTGGTCTCGAGCCAGTGGCAACGCCATCATCCTGAGGGAGGAGCAGCTTTCAGGACTTCCCTGAGAATATCAATAACTCACCCTTCTCAAACAGAAAGACTCGGAGTCTGGCTGGCTGGTCCTTAAACCCTGTGTCCATGCTGCATTACTTCACGTACTTCATGTATGAATTTCTTAACACAGGCGTCCATACAGATGCCGATGAGGGATAAAACGATGCTGGACTTCATTAAGACACAAGCAAAGTCCTGCCACAGAGAGGACGCGACGGAGGCGACCCTACACGGGACTACCGAGACTGGATTCATGCTTGGCCGAACTTCCCGGACATCCCGGGCATCCTGGACATCCCGGACATCCTGGGTATCCCGGACATCCCGGGTATCCCGGACATCCCGGGTATCCTGGACATCCCGGGTATCCCGGACATCCCGGGTATCGGTCCCGACGCTCCTGAGAGCTCGAGCACATTCTCTGATGACGCCTTCGGTTCGTTTGGACTTGTCAGAGTGGACTGATTGCAGTTTGTAGAGGCCGAAGAAACCAGAAAGTCCAAGTGTGACACCGAGCTGTTGATGTTGTGGTTGATGTTGTGGTTGATGGTGTTTTTTCTTTTTGTTTGTTTTGTTTTTTGTTTTGTTTGTTTACTTAAACTAAACAGGTTATATATCTCCATGGTTTCTGAGTGCCATTTCTACTTGACAACTGTTAAACTTTAGCATTAGTTGGAGCGGTTGTCGCTCCGTGTGAATGTGAGCTTTAGAGCAGAATGACTGGAGAAACGTCTGATTTCTGTCTGTACCTCAGGTTTCCAGAAGCTGCGCAGAGCCAAGATCTGCTGAAGGAGGGGCAGGGTGGGGTTATTCTGGTGGAATAACCCCAGTAACCTCATTATAACCCGAGAACAAACCAGTAGAAGTAACCTAAATACAGCCATGGAAAAAATTAAGAGACCACCCTTGTCATCAAAAAATAATGGTTAAGCAATCGAGTACCAACTGTGGTGTGAATCGTGACTAAAACGGACAGAAAAGAAAATCTAGATTGCCCAAAAGCAGGTTTGGCAATACAATACCATAGGTATTTATGCAAGAACTTTATAATTAAAATCACTTATTAAGAAAAGCATGGAAAATGGCTAGATATCTGTTCTTAAATTAAACTCTTTTGAGATATTTTTGTTATCGTATTTGTCCAGACAAATGTACTTTTAGTAGTACCAGGCGTTGAAATGACCAAGAAATATGAGAAAACAAGGACATCTTTCAATTTTTCCATGACTGTAAGTCTAAGCATTCAGGATGTCAACAGGCATTTTGGGTGTTTGGCCAACCAACTGATGGATAAACGCTTATTCGAATTTGCGGTACATCAGCTGATTTTGGAACTTCGTAACTTAAGGCAACCTCGTCTTTTCGCCTTTGTTGAGTTCACCTGGACTTTTTTAAGATATCAAAATCACGTTTCTGTCTGAAAATATTCACATTGACTGGTTTCACATTCATTGGTCAGAGGTTTGAAGCATCTCCTAATATCCCGATTATATCCCCACTATATATGGGTACATGTGCCTGTGGACGAGATAAATTTGAACCCTGGTGGAGGGATTGATTCCTCACTAGACTGTGACACTGTCCTCTTTCAGGGAGGCTTTATTGCCGGGGAAAGACTGAACAGGAGAGGACAACCACACAAAAACACTAGCTGAGGAAGGTATTGAAGGTTGCCGGCAATTTTTGCAAGCAGAACTTCAGAGCGCATCTTCAGGTTTTCATCAGGGTGAATGTTTCAGATGAAAAACACGTCTTTCTGCTTCAGCAGCTGTTGGAAACCATATTTCACAATTTCCCCAAAGATCCAAATTCAGAGCAGAAGCCTAAGGAACAAACATCTTTCCGGTTTACAACTACCATCAATAACCAACCAGTAAAACCAGCACTGACCCGTAAATGTGACCCTAGTCAAAGTTTGGATTTGGATCAAACCGTTTTCTTTGTTTAACTTTCACTTGTTCCTGACGGAGATTGTAGCGCCTCCACCTGTGATGTTTAACCGAACATTTCGTTTAATGAGACGTCCGTATGTTCCTTCTATTGTACAAGTCTCTCCCTCCGTCTGCAGGATGTTACTCTCTTCTCGTTATCTCCTCTCTTCTGTCCTTCCTGTTTGCATGAGGTTTCTGTCGACGGCGTGAAAGGAAGAAGGGAAGAGATTAGTCGTTTAATCCCTTCTTGTTACGATGACAATGATGCTAATTAATAGTATTACTAAATTAATAGTTAGTGTGTATGTGTGGATGTATGTGTGACCTAACTAAACCAGCCTGTTTTAAAAGTGTGTAAAAAATATAACAAATAAAACTGTTGAATCTAAAAGCTGAAGTCTGTTTCTACACAGCACAAACATTCATCTGCACTAAATATCACCCATTTATAGATTAGAAAAAGGACTAGTTCCTCATTTCTGCTGGGGTAAAATATATGGTATTTGTGCTTACTTTTGCTTACTTTTCTTACTTTGTGTACTACCATTTTCAATGGAAGACATTGAAAGCTGTGTTTTGTACGGAAGATGATTAGGGCCACTGATGGAAATTGAAATTAAAAAGAAAAATCTGAATTTTTTTTTTCAAATGTTCTGGAAAGTCAGAATTCTGACTTTTTCCAAAATTTTTTAAAAAAGAAAAAAATCTGATTTTTTTTTTCAAATTTTCTGACTGTTTTCCAGAACATTTGAAAAAAAAAAAAATTTTCATGCGATTTTTCAAAAAATTTTATTCAATTTAATTCTGAGAAATAAAGTCAGAATTCTGAATTTTTCAGAAATTGAAAAAAAGTCTTGAAAAAATCTTTTTTTATATGTTCTGGAAAAAAGTCAGAATTCTGAGAAAATAGTCAGAATTCTAATGTTTTTATCAGAATTTTATAAATGATTTTCTTCAGTGTCCCTAATCCTCTTCCGTAGTTTTGCACATGTGCATTTGTAAAACAAACAAACAAAAAAAACCAAACAAATCAAATATAATGGACACAGAATATTGGGGGAAAATGTAGGTGTGGTCATCCGATTTCTAATAATTAGATAATAGCAGTTATCCAATAGAGGATATCAGATAATGCTGTTTACATGACCATTTGAATTATCTGATAATCAGATATTTGGTGTTTGTGGAAATAGGCTCAGTGTTAAAAGCCACCAAACCTGACGTTTAAATTCTGCAGTTACAGTGCTAACTTGATGTTAGCATTGTAAGCTAATTAACTGAATTGAAAAGATAGGACAAATGAATCCAAACTATCTGAATTAAAAGTTTATTGTTCCTTTAGTGACACAAATAAATGAAAAATCAAAACAAACCTATCTGTCCATAACTCTGACTAGAAACTATCTTTTGATTTAACATCTTTTTTTCTACAACTTAGCTCGATAAGCAGCCTCTCCCGCTTTCATTTAGCCCCGCCTTCCCACCCTGGCCTGGGAGTGACTACGACCTTATAAGGCAAGGGCTGCAAGACCACACCCAGCCGCCCCTGCAAGTTGGGAAGGGAAGCCCCTGCTGGCAGCCTGAAGCTCATTCGCTGGAGCAGAGAGGACAAGAACAGGAAAAGCTCCAGTCTGGCCAGTGATTCGCCAACACAGACTCGAGGTCCGGCCCCAAAAGGCAGGAAACACGAGGGGGTGACGCGTTGACCCTGGTCGTCAAGGAAACGACCTGGAATGGTGGAAGAAAACAGGAATAAGGGGAGCGTTCTCTCAAGTTTTTAACACTTGTTAATCTTTGGTTACCTGGGTTGAACAAATCCGGCTTGTCCCAGTGTTCGGGGTCGTGGTGGATCGACCACATGTTGACCAAAATGCGAGTTCCCTGACTGACAGCATGACCTCCAATCCTGGGGGGGACAGACAACGTAATCTGTTATACAGTATATTATCCAGCCACAGGGGACCATTATTTTCGTTCTTTTCAGACAAACTAGCACTTTCTGTTCACTTGTTGATCTTTGGCTGCTTCTGATTGGACGTTACCGTCAATTTAAGCTCTCTGATTGGTGGAAAGTTTGACAGTTTGACCAAAATAATCATTTTCAGGTCAAAATAGAGATTACTGGCAAAGTAACATGTTGCGTTGCATCAAATCAGTCCCTGTCAAGCTCCCTAACTCATGTGCGAATGCATAATTAATAAGTTCTCCTGTGGGAGAAGATCCTAGAACTAAATTTGAGGTGGACAGTTATAGAACTGTGTTCTTAGAACTTCCCTGTCTGAAAGGGGCTTTTAGTGGCTGGATTGTAAACCTCCTGGACGGAATAATATGCTAGAAAACTTGAGAACTGTAGATCAGTTAAAGGGTAAACTATCGATCACATTTACCCCCCAGAGTTACACACTGCTGTTCCTGAGACACTGATGGTAGAAACAATGGATGTCAGCAATCTAGCAGTTTTTAGGGTTAAATGGAGCAAATATGAAAAGTGCAATTTAGCCCATTATTTTCTTCATCACAAGGCCTTTTTTTTCCTGCTTCCGGTCTGAAACGACATACCCAAACCAAATAAACTATATTGTCCCAATTATTCAGGTTGTATATATCATTTTGGTCTCTACAGAAAGCTGAAACATGTGAGATTACCACAGAAGTATCAGAATCAAGACTTGTGTTACTGTGTCAGTGAAAATTCACCTGGAACCCAGTAGAAAATGTAAATGTTATCTCCACCTAAAAGAAAATCACATTCCATGACTTACAACAGTCCAGTTCAACCAGGCATGAGTAAATTGGGCAATGAAGAGGTTAAAACCATCGATATAAACCTCCAGAAATCCTGGGTGTACTCTCTAGGGCTGTCAATGAATATTCTAAATTCGAATATATATTCGAATATTCATAAAAACCTGAGATTTGGATGTGAAAATTAATATTTGAATATTAAATAAGCAGTGGAAAAAATAGCCTATTACATTAGGACTACATTTGCTACACTGGTTTGATTATAGACCGACTGTTTCAAGTTGTTCAGTGTTTATTACAGCTTGCTCCGAGCATTCAGTGTTTGTTCATTTAATTTTAATTTGTTGAGCATGTTGACACTGTGACACTACTTCCCATTGCGATGACTAGGTCGTACCTCTTCTCTACTTCCCATTGCGATGACTAGGTTGTACGTCTTCTCTACTTCCCATTGCGCTGACTAGGTTGTACCTCTTCTCTGCGTAGTTCTGCGTGTGTTTGTATGATCTGAGGATATTTAAGCCACCTGCAGGTCCTCCTGTAGGGGATTGCTTGTTTTGTTTTCCAACAGAGCCTTGGTTGTTTAGGTCGCGGACAGTGTACCGTGCTGTGTAAGGGTTCTGTTTTCTCCTCTCTCCTCCTCTTCCTCCCTCTCTCTTTTCCTTCTATCTCCTCTTCCTTCTTCTCCCTTTCAGCCCAGCGATGTGGCTTTTCTACAGTGGCCATGTCTCCCGCTCCTCCCCTTCCTTCTCTTCCTCTCATTTTAATTTGTTGGGACCTTAAATCGACCTATGGCTAAGCCACGCCCCCTCCACTCACTCAGACAAACAATCAACATTCGGTGACAGGCGCTATGTGACGTCTCATGTGACAGCTGTCAACACGGACAGACGTGGGATCAGACAGCAAGACCAAGATAAATAAAAAAAACATTTAAAAAAACAAACAAACAAAAAAACATTGTTCACAAGTCTGAAACTGCGAGTCAAAATCCAGCCCGTGAAGTTTCTGGAATGCGACGAGTGTGCGCTCACTCAGTTTCTTGCACAACCTACTGCACGGCTGCCGGTGTTGTGCCAAAAAGTGGCCGTCTGCCAAATAATGATTAAACAGCTAGAGGCGTGTTGTTACCAACGTTACTACACGACATCTATCCTACATGACAGGTATAGCTGACTTCTTATGTACCATTACCAAAGTAAAAAAACTAGCACGTTTGGCTAGCATTAGCTATCTTAAGCTAACGTTAGGGATGTTAAAGATAACGTCATGTTTCTTTCCAGCAAAGTGACAACATGTTGCCTCATCTTAGAACAGATGTAGACATCCTTGTTCATTTTATCCACGTTCAGTTGATGTTGTGGTCTGCCGCATAACTTTATTCAAAGCAGACACTTTTCTCGTTTGAGTGTACTTGGGAAAGGGCAAAAAATCCACCCCGTCGTCCAGCATCTCAGGATACCTAGTGTCGGAGCTGCATGTTCCCCATGTACACCGTTTGACCATTTTAAACAAAAAAAAAAAACCCACATAGACATAAAAACAAACAAAAACGGACTCATTTCAATGCACTTCAATGGCAGACAATGTCCAAGTATTGGGTTAGCTGTGCGCACTGTGATTGGCTCATCGCATTGGGGGGCGTGGTTTAGCTATTAGAGAGATACGTGGGGGGGTGAGTTCATTTCGTAATGTCCTGCGTGTTGTCAAAGATGTTAATCTTGCAATGAAAATAAAAATACCTGTACAGGTAGTTCTGTCTTGTATTAGTTTGTCCTCCTGTTGGCATAATGCTCAAATGGAAATTCAAATATATTCGAATTATGTGTTAATTTTAGAGCAAATATTAAAACGTCATTTTGCAGTAATTTTGACAGCCCTCGTACTCTCAGATTATCAGCCGGGTGATGGTTCAAGCTTCGCGTGTTCAGGTCTACCTGCTGCTCGTCATGGCGGTGTGGGGGATCAGGACGGGGCTGACCGGTCGGATCCTCATGCCCTCGTTGATTACACAGTCCAGGTACGGCAGCCGACCCCGATCCGACACGCTCACGGCTCGTTCGCTGCCCACATTCTCATCCAGCTCCCTCTGAACGCCCTCCTGGACCTGGGGTGGGGGAAGCAGCGTGGCCAACCATCAACATCCATCTCTGGGTGGTCGCGGTGACGTGGGTAGGACCGGTGCTAGTACCTCAGGGTGGTGCAGCAGGTAGGCCAGGATCCACAGCAGCGTGGTGGACGTCGTCTCCACTCCAGCTCCAAAAGCCTCAGCCGCCGTCATCAGGACGTGGTCGTCTGTTATCCCCTCCTCCTGCGGCCCTGGCGGCTTCTGCTTTCTCCCTGTTTGGCCCTTGAGCAAGGCATCGAGGAGGTCACGAGGATCGCCATCACTTATTGTTGCCTGTTGAGCACCAGAGAAGATAAAAATTAAATTTGACCCAAGTTAGGATTGATAAATGACCACACTCTAAAACTGATCATTATGTTTAATTATTGACTATAAAGTGATAAAACCCAGAATGTGATCAGAGTGAGACATCTGCTCAGGACATATGTCCACAGAGACATTCAGGGTCCCCAGAGTTAAATCCTGGTGTTCAGAGTCTCCGTCACATTCCTGCAGTGGCGTCTGCAGCCTGTAGGGGGAGCTGCCGCTCTCTGCTGGGCTCCAGTCACCTTGTGCTCCTCCAGTTTTCTGCTCAGCAGTCGGTCTCTGACAGCGATGCACTCCTTCAGCTTACTGAGAGACGCGTTGGGGAAGACCTGAGGGACAGAGACGGGCTTAATGGAGATGTGACGGAGGGTGTTCGTCTCTCAGGGGACGGGGGTTTAGGTCTAGACCCACCAAGATGGATGTTCGGGTAAAGGTCCATTTAAATAAAGAACTTAAAAAGTAAAAATGATCTTTTTTGATAGTAAAATAATTTCAATCAAGGAATGAGAAGTGATTTTAGAGGCGGATTCAACACTTTAAGGGGAACAAACAATCCTGTAAACAGATCTCAGGGTATCCAGACAAAACTTGGAACAAATGTTCTTGCAGGTTTCCGCAAGTTAAAATTAAGATCTTTATGAATTAAATTTAAGACCAACATGACGCATAACCAGAAATATTCAAATGATTTTAGAAATATAAAACCTTTATTTGTATTTATTTAGTTTTTCCTTGCGTTAGAAACAGACTAAATCAATTCAGCACTGAAACTGATACTAAAACGGTTACCTTTTTACCTCGAGTAACCTTCCAAATAGGAATGCACCGAAAGACACATCATTCTGTGGGTGTACTATTCCTTTAAAACCTTGGATGAAGACCTGGCTGTTTTTAAGACCTCTTAAGGCATTTTTAGACTTTTAAAGACCCTGCAAGAATCCTGAAATGGGAATGAGATAAGGTGTCTGAAGAGACAATGCATGACATCAGCTTTAAAGTACTTGTTATAATTTGGTATTTAAAGGCCTTATAGAAGATGTTTCTGTCAACTATTTTTGCAATATTCTTTAAAATTGGGTTCACTACTCCATACGCTATGATTAATTAAAAGCTTTAATAAATATTATTATGAATCAGCTGTGAAAGTAATGGGGCTGAAAAACATCCTCCAATCATCTCTGCATTTATTACATTTTCTCTGGCTCATCAGTCACTTTTACTACCGTAGTATGAGTGATTGACAGTCAGTTCAACGGTAATAGGCGAGACTGATCAATGAGAGTGATCGATTGCTGAGAGTAATGCTGCGTTCCATTTTCATCGGAACTGGGAAGTGGGAACTGGGGGGTGACGTCACACCCGACCAACTTGCGTTCCAGCTCACTGGTCGGAAAACCAGTTAGCAACCTAGCAAAACAACGTGTTTGCTAATGCTATTGCTATTAGCCGTTGTTGGCACAGCTGGTGTTGTAGTTCACATATACGACATGAAAAATGTGAATTACACTACAGCAGCTTCCCCCTACATCTGTATAAACCAATACTACGTGTACGATTGATTTATGCAACAAAATATAAGTAAGAAGTGTAAATAAATGTAACATTATAGAAGCTTCTAAAACTGCTAACACAGGGCGCGGCCATCTTTAAATCTGAACTCGGAGCTGCAAGAGTTGTCCGACTTTCCGAGTGGGAAATCCGACTTCAGGGGGGCGTTCCAGTTAAAACTTCCTACTCGGAACTGGGAATTTCCGACTTCCAAGTTCAAATGGAACGCAGCATAATACTCTGTACCGGAAGCTGCGTGCACTCGTCTGACGTTTCCAGCAGGTAGCTAGCATCATTCTGCTAGCTGTTAGCGACGTTCAGACAACGACATTTCGTTTACTTGCGTTTATGACATGATGGAGAATCTGTACCCGGAGTGACTCGTGCACGTTGTTCTGTGGCTGGAGGAGGGAGCTGTGAATCTAGCAGGTTGGTCTTCGCATGCGCTTTATTCCAGAACTGGCTAACTGAAATGCCGAAACATCTTCTGTAGCACCTTTAAAGTACTTTGTAATGTGAGAGGTTAAAAAAAAACTTGCTTAACCCTTACCAAATGGAAGTATTCCTATACTTACAAATTCTTGTCTCTAAATTGGCCCACTTTAAGTATTTAAAAGTACACTTTCAAGTACTGAAAGTAATCTTGTTATACTGTTAGTTTCTCTTACAAAAACTTCAAGCTTACTTTTACTTTCAGAAAGTACACTATTAAATACACTAAGGTACACTTTTAAGTAGACTAAAAGTAATACGTATGATATGAACCAGGGGTTTTCAAAGTGTGAGCGAGCTAGCGCCTAAATCTTACAAGATAGGATTTAAAAACATGATAGAATACCACAAAGATACCAGTATGTGTGAAAATGTACTATGAATGTACTACTATTAAAGCATATCGTTCAAAAGTTTAAATATAAATATAGGCTAAATATACTTAAACTTCTAGTATATTTATTAATAAATGGAAAGTAAACTTTAAGTGTATTTCTGATAAGTACATAAACAGTAAACTAAAAGTTTACTGTCTTATTTAAAGTTTAAAATTAGTATACTTCAAGCATGCTTGCATGCACTACTTTTTGGTAAGGGAAGAGGTAAAAAAAAAAAAAACAACACATTTAAGCATTCAGGTTTTCACACTGGACACATTCCACCTTCAGCCAGGGGTAGATGTCCACCAGTCCTCCCCTGGCGATCGTCTCCACGATGCCGTTGTTGTAGCGGATCACCTCCTGCAGTTCGGCATCGCCGTGGCGATAAGTGCTGCTGAAGACCAGTGTGCACACAACGTTGGTGACGGCTCTGGTCACAGCGGGACACGGGTCAAAGCCGCGAGTACCGTTGGACAACAACTCGATGCACAGGCTGTCCACTGCTGACAAAACTACAGAGAAGACGCATAGGGTTAGAATAATCCCCACAAATGAATAATCCCAGATATGATGCAGAGTAGCGACGGCAGAGCAGGAAACTCTGGGCAGACATGTTTCGGTCTGTGGGACTGGTTTATGCAGGTTTGACGATTCTTACGCGTTTTTTAATTAAAAACTCTTCTGACAATACATTTAAAATTCCTCCACAAACCATGTTTAACTTACTGATGACTGCTTAAAGCTGCAGGGTGAAACAAAATCAAAGGTCAATCACACAAATGTAATATGTCTTCAAAGACTGGTAGAATTTTGGTCACTGACGGCCACCATCCATTTACAACTGTGTTTGCAAAATAACAATTCTGCTAACGGAACAGGCAAAATTTTTCTTAAGATTTCTTGAAATAAGATGCATTGCCTTAAACAAGTTGCTATATCTCATTGAAATGTTTCTCTTTAAATAATTCTGTTTTATTTTGAGTGTGATGAGATATTTTGAGTAGAAAAATATACTTGGTAAGATTCGGGTTTTTGCAGTGTGTTATTGCTTCATTCTCATTCAAGGAACTGTCCTTGAATTCAGATCCTGGGAGAACATTTTGCCTCAGCTCTGATGAAATCCTCCTGTGCTCCTCTGTATAGGGTCTCTGTTTTTTTTTTTTTTTTTTTTTTTTTTTTTTGGGGGGGGGGGGGGGGGGTCATTTATATCTGCTTCCCCAGGGTTTCATTTGATTAAAACACGTGCTTGTCATTTCTATGCCGATGACATCCAGGTGTATCTGCCTTTGAAACCAGAGGTCTTCTATACCATGAAATTGTTTATGGAACATGAGATTTTTTTTTTTTTATGGCTGTCATTGAGTTTTTTTTTTTTTTTTTACTGTGACTAGGGCTGGGTATTGTTAAGAACCTCACAATTTAGTTTGATTTTAATACTTTGGGTTGCGATTAAATTTTGATTCAATATTGATTCAAATGCTTTGATGTTGATTCAGTAAGAAGTAGAAATACACAAATAATTAAAGTTTCTGTTGTCAAATTTTTGAATATTTCTTTTTATGTACATACTGTATGTGGTAATGTCTCATATTTTTTAACAATAAAACATCTGAAAATGAAAAAATAGTTGCCATTTCGTTGTTGTATGATCTATTAAACTCCTCCGACCTCTGCCCATATAATGAACAGCGCCCCCACGGGCCAGGAGGTGAATCCATTGAGAAGATTTGCCGAATTGATATTGAATTGCGCAGAAAAATATTATGATGCATCGATTAATCAATATTTTCACCCACTCCTAACTGATGTTATTTTCCCGTCTTTTAAATTTTATGTTTGTTCTCAGTGATAATCACATGGGTCGGCACCTGCTGTTTTTAAAGCATTTCATGAATAAAGTTGGCTTGGGTCTGACTTGAGATTTGGAGATCATTGTTATAAGTTTTTTTGGTGCAGGTGAGTGTGACTGTGAGTCTGAGAACTGAAAAAATGGTAGTTTGCTCAGAGATTCTCTCTGAGATCATCTAGTAATCGATGCTAAATGGAAATCCTTACCGATGTCCTGCAGCCGACCGGTTCCTTCTCCAAACAGATTGAAGGAGTTGTGGACGAGGCGGCGGTGAGACTTCCAGAGAGGAGTGTAGTCTGAAAATGCGATGTCTTTACCTCCTCTGGTCAGCAGGTTGGTGGTGACCTGAGCAGAGAAAAACAGAAGCTGCTTATTACCAGCAAAAATAAATATATATTTTTTTAACACGTAGTAAGTTGGTCTGAGCTTTAACTCCCAGACACCAGGGGGCGCTGTCTGAGGCTGAGCAGAAGTCAAATGATATAAAGAAAAAAAACAAAGAGCTTTGTTTAACTATATCAGTTTTTGTCCTGAGGCGTTAATCAATAATTCTTATCAGAATGAACTCATCTACTGCTTATTTTCATTTATCAATGATCATGTTCTGTTTTCAAAGTCAGTTTGTGTCCTCATTCAACCTCACATCATGTATGAAATAAAATATTTGATTCAAACCTCATTTTTAAAAAATAAACCCGTGTCGTCCAGCTGTCCGTCCAGCTCTGCACTCAGTGAGGGACGTAACTGGACGCTGCATGTCTCACCATGCTGGGCCGTCCAGCGAAGTCCCTCCCTCTCTGCAGCAGCACCTCTCTGGCGTGTCGGTGGTCGTTCACTACTAGCGTGTAGTGGGGGCCGAGGTAGAGGGCAAACAGGGGTCCGTACCTGCAACATACATGAGGAAAATGTTAAAGGAATAGTACACCCACAGAATGTAGTTTACAGGTGATTGAACCAAAAAGGTCCATTAAAGTCCACAAAAACTGGTCAATATTCTTCCCCACCAAACACAAGACGTCATTTCAACGTTGTTTTTTGGGCTAAATCTGGTCGGTAAATCATTAAGCCTAAAAATAGACGTTGAAAAAATGGGGCTGAGTTTGGACCGTCTGATTTGGTCCAAATTTAGCCCAAAATTGGACGTTGAAAAGTCTTTGAAAAATGTCAATGTCTATTTGAAAGACGGCTTTTCACCTTTCATTTTCCAACCAAATCAAAACATTGTTTCAATGTTTCTCCCACATTTTCAACGGATGGACATGATGTCTTTTCAACCAAATTTTGCTGGGTGGGTCCATACTGCTCGTCCAATGTAATCCAAGTGTCCTGAGTGGGTAGCGTCCAGAATTTACTGGAATAATGTACTATTCCTTTAACATGTTGTTAACTAGTCTGTCGACTGTCTGGAGCCTTCTGTCTGGTCACGCTCCTCTGAGCCTCAACTAGTCCCCTCCAAACTTTAACCAGTCTCTGGAAACATTGTCTAGTTCTTCGGTTTGTTTGTCCTCCTGGTTCTGTTTTTTCCAGATGTGAATTAGTCCTTCAACTAGTATTGGAAGCTAGTTAAGCTCCACTACTAATAAACTAAACTTTAAATGTTTAGGCTTCTATACTGTATGAAGCTTGTCCTTCTAAACATTGATAAACTCTGAGAACTGACCAGTTCTCAGACCAGTCTGAACCAGTCTGAGACTAGTTCAGACTGGTCCTCTCACCAGTCTGAACTAGTCTTAACCAGTCTCTCTGATCTCACCTGCGGGCCAGCTGGGCGAAGAGGAGGTGCAGGGGGAGGCCTCCTCCCAGCCACGGGAGGCTTCCCAGGACGGGGAGCCGCGGCAGGCAGGGGATGGACCCCCCCGCTGGGTCTGGAGATGCTGGATGTTGGGTTCCAGGAACCAGATAAAACCTCAGAGACAAGACCAGCACCACGAGCAGGATGAAGACGAGGAGGACGGCTGGAGAGGAGGAGGAGGAGGAGAGGAGGCAGGAGAACATGGCTGCGAGGAGACGGAGGAGACGGAGGAGACGGAGGACTGAGAGGAGACGGAGGACTGAGAGGAGACAGAGGAGACGGAGGACTGAGAGGAGACAGAGGAGACGGAGGACTGAGAGGAGACGGAGGAGAGTCCTGACTTTAATCTGTTACACACCAGGAGACCTTGGAGAGGTCAGAGGTCATGAGTGTGTGTGTTGTTATTGCTCATGTGTGACCATGACTGTGTGTGTGTGTGTGTGTGTGTGTGTGTGTGTGTTTATCTTGGTCAGACGACCTTGTTGCTATCAAGTTGGATGTCATAGGTTGCCATGGCAACCGCAGAGTCAATAGAGCTGATTTTCCCGTCATTATCAGCATCATTAGACTGGTTTTAACTTTGATCTGAACTGGTTTTTTTACTTGTTTTGGAGAAACTTTCTGACTTGTTTGGGCGTAACGTTGGGTTTTAGTTTGGACTGGTTTTAATATGGCCTACAGACTGGTTCTAGACTTTTTCAGACTGGACCTCAGCAAGTTTGTTGGTTTACGTGCTGGTCTGGTACCTGGTTTCAGACTGGTTCTGGATGTGGTTTTAAACTGGATTTAAGCCAGTTTATAGTTGGTTTACATGCTGGTCTGGTACCTGGTTTCAGACTGGTTCTGGATGTAGTTTTAAACTGGATTTTAGCCAGTTTATTGTTGGTTACGTGCTGGTCTGGTACCTGGTTTCAGACTGGTTCTGGATGTGGTTTTAAACTGGATTTAAGCCAGTTTATAGTTGGTTTACGTGCTGGTCTTGGTACCTGGTTTCAGACTGGTTCTGGATGTGATTTTAAACTGGATTTTAGCCAGTTTATTGTTGGTTTATGTGCTGGTCTGGTACCTGGTTTCAGACTGGTTCTGGATGTAGTGTTAGACTGGATTTTAGCCAGTTTATTGTTGGTTTACATGCTGGTCTGGTACCTGGTTTCAGACTGGTTCTGGATGTAGTTTTAGACTGGATTTTAGCCAGTTTATAGTTGGTTTACGTGCTGGTTTGATACCTGGTTTCAGACTGGTTCTGGATGTGGTTTTAAACTGGATTTTAGCCAGTTTATTGTTGGTTTACGTGCTGGTTTGGTACCTGGTTTCAGACTGGTTCTGGATGTGGTTTTAAACTGGATTTTAGCCAGTTTATTGTTGGTTTACGTGCTGGTTTGATACCTGGTTTCAGACTGGTTCTGGATGTGGTTTTAAACTGGATTTTAGCCAGTTTATAGTTGGTTTACGTGCTGGTCTGGTACCTGGTTTCAGACTGGTTCTGGATGTGGTTTTAAACTGGATTTTAGCCAGTTTATTGTTGGCTTACGTGCTGGTCTGGTACCTGGTTTCAGACTGGTTCTGGATGTAGTTTTATACTGGATTTTAGCCAGTTTATTGTTGGTTTACGTGCTGGTCTGGTACCTAGTTTCAGACTGGTTCTGGATGTGGTTCTGAACTGGATTATAGCCAGTTTATTGTTGGCTTACGTGCTGGTTTGGTACCAGTTTAAAACTGTTCTGTTGTTGTTTTAAACTGGATTTTAGCCAGTTTATTGTTGTTTTACATGCCGGTTTGGTACCTGGTTTCAGACTGGTTCTGGATGTGGTTTTAAACTGGATTTTAGCCAGTTTATTGTTGGTTACGTGCTGGTCTGGTACCTGGTTTCAAACTGGTTCTGGTTGTTGTTTTAAACTGGATTTTAGCCAGTTTATTGTTGGCTTACGTGCTGGTTTGATACCTGGTTTCAGACTGGTTCTGGATGTGGTTTTAAACTGGATTTTAGCCAGTTTATTGTTGGTTTACTTGCTGGTCTAGTGCCTGGTTTCAGACTGGTTCTGGATGTGGTTCTGAACTGGATTATAGCCAGTATATTGTTGGCTTACTGACTGGTTTGGTACCTGGTTTCAGACTGGTTCTGGATGTAGTTTTAGACTGGATTTTAGCCAGTTTATTGTTGGTTTACGTGCTGGTCTGGTACCTGGTTTCAGACTGGTTCTGGATGTAGTTTTCAACTGGATTTTAGCCAGTTTATTGTTGGTTTACGTGCTGGTCTGGTACCTGGTTTCAGACTGGTTCTGGATGTAGTTTTAGACTGGATTTTAGCCAGTTTATTGTTGGTTTTATGCTGGTCTGGTACCTGGTTTCAGACTGGTTCTGGATGTGGTTTTAAACTGGATTTTAGCCAGTTTATTGTTGGTTTTATGCTGGTCTGGTACCTGGTTTCAGACTGGTTCTGGATGTAGTTTTAGACTGGATTTTAGCCAGTTTATAGTTGTTTTACGTGCTGGTTTGGTACCTGGTTTTAGACTGGTTCTGGATGTGGTTTTAAACTGGATTTTAGCCAGTTTATTGTTGGTTTACGTGCTGGTCTGGTACCTGGTTTCAGACTGGTTCTGGATGTAGTTTTAGACTGGATTTTAGCCAGTTTATTGTTGGTTTACGTGCTGGTCTGGTACCTGGTTTCAGACTGGTTCTGGATGTGGTTTTAAACTGGATTTTAGCCAGTTTATTGTTGGTTTACACGCTGGTCTGGTACCTGGTTTCAGACTGGTTCTGGATGTGGTTTTAAACTGGATTTTAGCCAGTTTATTGTTGGTTTTATGCTGGTCTGGTACCTGGTTTCAGACTGGTTCTGGATGTGGTTTTAAACTGGATTTTAGCCAGTTTATTGTTGGTTTATGTGCTGGTCTGGTACCTGGTTTCAGACTGGTTCTGGACGTAGTTTTAAACTGGATTTTAGCCAGTTTATAGTTGGCTTACGTGCTGGTTTGGTACCTGGTTTCAAACTGGTTCTGGATGTAGTTTTAAACTGGATTTTAGCCAGTTTATTGTTGGTTTACGTGCTGGTCTGGTACCTGGTTTCAGACTGGTTCTGGATGTGGTTCTGAACTGGTTTCTTTCCACATTTGGACGTGTTTTAGGCTCATTTTAGACTCTGTTTTTGGGTTCAGTCTGGACTTGTTTAGATTTCAGCCTGTTACCTGTTTTCAAATCTGATTTGTTTGCATTTTGGCTGGTCTTAGTCCAGTTTTGGGTCTAGACAGGTTTCAGTCTATGATGGGTTTACACTTTGTTTAGGACTGGTTCTAGACTCAGTTTTAGTTCATCTATTTTGTTTTTCATGTCTGTTTATTTGTTTGTTTTTAAATTTGTAACAGAATTGGCTTTTAAAAGGACCTGAGGCCTGTTTTTTACTTATTTTTCGGCGCATGGAGGATGTGGAGGCAGGATCCAGGCAGATGTAGCACATAATGATTCGTAAAGTACATTACTAGTGTTAGTATTACTTTGTGTGTGGTTTTTATCTGGGTTTGCTGAGTTTTGGACTATTTATAGACACTCTCTGGAATGACATTTAATCTGTTTTATGGTTTAATTCCCATAAAGCAGATATTTTTGGAGCGTCTGCTGCAGGTGGGCTTGTTCTGTGGCTGACGACATGATGTCTGACTGAATGTTCAGGCTGGTCCTACAGAAGCAGTCTGGGAGCGATCCAAAGAGAGAAAACCATCTGTAGATTTAAACCGTTTCATTAACTGCATGAAGTGAATCAGCGGCTGCAGACGACAGAACCCAAAGGCCGAATAGTTTCTGACGCCATGAGGCTCATTTCTGAATCCATTCTGTGTCATTTGTAACAGGTGGAGGGAGCAGGAGGTGGCACGGCGCCATGGCAACCGTCTCTCTTACTTCGCCCACACACACATTCCTCCATCGTCTATCTAGATTTAGCAGAGCTGCTCTCCTCTCTGCGTCGTCGACAGAACGCTCAGATGGCGGCCTCGTCGCCCGTCTGGTCGCGTGCCGACCATCACCGACCAATCACGAACAAGCAGCACCTGAAGGTGGAGGTGAAGCAGGAGGTTCATGAGGAGGTGAAGCAGGAGGACCGTGAGGAGGTGCAGAGTTCATGTCTTACATAAAAAATCCCCCCTGCTGCTATTTTATTGCATTGCAATAGATAGATAGATAGATAGATAGATAGATAGATAGATAGATAGATAGATAGATAGATAGATAGATAGATAGATAGATCAAAGAAAGAAGCATGCAAAATTAAAAAAACTAGATGAATAAAAAAAGCAACAAGCTGGCAGACATAAAGCAGATAAATAAGACATCAAAGTATTCATAAAAGGTTTGAAGTAAATTGCAGGTGAAAAACAGAGAACAGTGTCTATAAAATAAAATAAAATAGGGTTTTATTGACTAGATCTCCAGAAAAATGACTTTTAGTCCTTTCAGCTCATTGGTTCCGATACTATCTGTGTAAATGCCGTGTTAACAAAATAATATCACAAATAAAACTTACCTGCATCACAATTACACATTAGATTTGGAGGAATCAGCAAAGCACTCGCTAAAAGGATAGAAAAAATAACTCCTCTGATAATACATCCTGATCAAACTGGTTTTATTAAAGGTCGACATTCTTCTACTAACACACGCAGGCTGATTAACCTAATAGACTATGCT